>LR752709.1:0-28650 GCA_902729485.2 Mus minutoides
CTTGGCTTGCTCAGCCTGCTCTCTTATAGAACCCAAGACTGCCAGCCCAGAGATGGTCCCACCCACAAGGGGCCCTTGATCACTAATTGAGAAAATGCCTCACAGCTAGATCTCATGGAGGCATTTCCCCAACTGAAACTCCTTTTTCTGTGATAATTCCAGCTGTGTCAAGTTGACACAAACCTAGCCAGTACAGGGGTTCTCACCATCATTAAGTTTTACTTTTCAATGCTCAGGTTTCCAGGGAAATGAATGGCTTCCATATATATTTTCACTGAGTGACTTCTTTACAAGATACATCTGCTCTATAATTCCACTTATTAACATGGAGCCCATTGTAGTGGGTGAGACATTATGACTCTGTGTGAATGCGAATACATTAGTGTGAGTTAGAACATTGATCTTCCCTGACTTACAGAAAAGTGACCTGGTGAATGGGTGGTTCAGTATTAACCTAAGACTTAGGGGGTTACTGGGCTTCCAAGTGCTTTTAGTCTGTGTGGTCCTTTCCTTTGGGACAATCTATCTCTCATTTATTTGTTTCTGAGTCTATCAACTGGCATAGAAGCTGGACAAACTGGGACTTTATTAGTAACTTTTTCCTCGGCCTCTTATTTATCTGTTCTAGGTTTCTTTGAGGCATATAGACCTATCTAGAGGTGTGTTATAGGAATTGCTCTCAAGATCTCTCCAAGTCAGGCACCCGTGGCTTTAATTCTCACTGCTCAGATCATTGAAATACTTCTTCCTTTGCTTTGATAGCTCAGTGCCGTCATCTGGCCTCTGAAGTTTAGGATTTTGTCATTGTTATTGCTGTGAAGATGTTTCTCCAACAGCATTCCCCTCCCAGGATCTCCAGCCTCCAAGTGACAGGAGCTTCTGACTTTGGTATCTCCCTACTTCCCCACTTTCACTTGAGAGCATGAATTTTTCTTTTTTTCTTGAATATAGTTTGCTATAATCACATCAATTCTCCCTTCCTTTTCCTTCTTCTAAACCCGTCCATATACCCCTCTCTGCTTGCTTTCAAATTCATAGGCTCTTTCATTAATTGTTATTATATGCATACAATTTATATGCATATGCAAATATATTACTAAGCATGGCCTGTTCAGTCTGTATGATGTTACTTGTAAACGTGCTTTCAGAGCTGGCCATTTGATACTGGATAATCGATTGATGGAGAGGACTATTTCTCCCACCTTCAGCCTTCCTTAGTGGCCTGTAGTTCTTTGCACAGTTGAGGCCTCATGTTCTTTTCTCTCTCCATGTTGCCATGTCTACTGTTGTCTTTATTGTTACATCAACTTTACATGGAATTTGGTTTCAATCTTTTCTTTTTCTGTTGGTTATTTATATAAGACTTACTTCTTTTACTTCATGTACCTTCTGTCGTCACTATACAATAGTCATAATATATTGTTTTTTTTCTGTTGTCTCTCTATTGTGTTTTCTTTCCTTTCCCCCTTTTTGTCTGGATTTTCTCTTTACTTTTTCTACATTATCCAATGCTTTTCTGTATGGATTCCATTTCTCCCAGCTTCTTCCCACTATGGGATTTTCCCCTAAGAGGGAATATTTTATACTTTACTAAAATCAAGCTATTGGAGCTCAGAATTTGTATGTCTTTGTTACCAACATATTTAAATATTTTTTCTTGGTTTGAGTTATACTTTGGAAGTGTAACATTAACTATTTCATAGCTGTTCTTGCCATAGTTAACAGAGCTGTGGATGTTGTTTAGGCTTGTAGCATTGCTACATACTTGCTTATGTCTTCATGCTCATGGTAATACTTTGTCAGAATCACAGGTATTGTCTTTCAGATTTTGGTGCTGTTCTATATCTGACAAAATGTTATGGAGACTTGTGAAATCAACCCTGCTGAAGATATCATCCTAGATCTTGGGTGATCATATTTAATCCACAGAACATCACTGTTAGATATTTCCTTTCACTGCTACCATTCTATTGGTAAGAGCATGATAGCTTAGAGAAACTGAGTAAATTTTCTGATGTTGAAATTTGTGAGTATTGGAATTAGATCTAAACTTAGGCATTTGATTTCCTCTAGAGAACATACTATTAACCATGTCACTGTCTTTAGTAAGTAGGCTGTAAGGTTCTGCCAGAAGCAAACTCAAGTTGTATACATTAAGCAGTTTAGAATAGTGATTATTTCTAAATGGAGAGGAAAGAAAAAAGGAGAATGTTAGATATCTGGAGTGACAATTTTGAGAATTAGAAAGAAAATCCTTATGGGAAAGCATGGTAGTCAAAGGACTCCTGAAGTGGTTAAGGCAAGTCACCCAGGGAGGACAGCGTTGGCTCTTTGCTTTAGTCAGGGCTTTGGAGTTTACTGTTTAGGTGGGGAATGTCTTTTAATGAATTTGAAAATGTGTCTAAAATTACATGGCATATTGGATAGAGTCCAAATCTTTCAGAGACACTGCTTTTATTTTAACTTTACTTTTGAGGGATTGCATTAGCAGCCAAGAAAGAAGGTTAGAATGCAGAGCTAGTATAGAGAAGAGTCAGAAGAGGTGAGGTTGGGAAGATAAACTAGAGGTCTAGAAAGAGTGGAGCATTTCAAGGACACAAAAAACAATTGGGAGAAGTGGGGGAGCAAGTGTTTTTGACATACTTGGCAGCATAGGAACTCTACAGAGCAACATCCTATAGTTAGAATGGAATCAAGCCACTGATATGTCAAATGGAATAGCACACTGAAATTGCATGCAATATATTTGGTGCTATAATGACTTTGCATTTTGATATTAATGGTGGTTGGTCTCTGAGTTCCTGTTTCTTATGGTATGGTTTGGCGATGAGTTTTCAGTGTGGTTTAACATTAGACACTTCCCCAATTCTTATTCAAACTAGCAAATAAATGAGGAAAACAGAGGAAATGATGGTTGACGTCTGTGATTTGTACATTATTTTTACATATGCTTCCCCAAATAAAGCCAAGTATGTGTGTGTGTGTGTGTGTGTGTGTGTGAGAGAGAGAGAGAGAGAGAGAGAGAGAGAGAGAGAGAGAGAGAGAGAGAGAGCATGAGTGTGTGAATGAAACTGTCAGCATCACCCTGGACCAGTCTCTAGCGGTTCTCATGCCTCCTAAGAGGTAGAAAGAATTGTACAGAGCTCTGTACACACTGTGTGAGGTATGATCCATACTGAGTCACCCTTCAATTCACAGAAATGAAGGCAAATGTTCATCAAAATACCTGCACTAGAATTTCATAGAAGTATTTTTAGTATCCTTAAATTAGACATTTCTCAAGTTTCTAGTAGCAATAAAGGAGATAAATACACTGTAATAATTTTGCCAATTATAAAACATCCAGTAGTCTGCATCTGGGAGTTCTTGATCTTAGGATTTAACCAACAAAACAAAAACTAGTTCCTGATAAGCCTCTGTGGTGATAAATATACATTGTTTTCTCATTATTGCACTCTGAACAACGCAGAGTAGTAAGTATTTACTTAGTGTTTACTTTATGTCATGACCTGTGTGTAACTCATAGACATTGGTGTTGTTTGTAAACAGCTTGTCATTTTCTATAAGTTATCATGGATTTTGTTGTATTCAAGGGTCTTAGAAGTAGTCCCTCACTGGAACGAATGACGGATTCCTAGTTTTAAAGGGGGGGGGGATTATTTATGACATGAGATAATAAAGCTGAAATTTGTAAGAGAAAAAGTGAAAGATAAAGTTCAAAAGTAGGAATCAATGTATGTTCTTAATGATCAGGGTAGCAGTACCTCCTGAAACATGCAGGATGTATGAGTTATGTGCAGGATTTACAGGTCACAGGCAGGATATACAGTTATGTGCAGGATGTATGGGTTATGTGTAGGATATATGGGCTTCTGAGCAGCATATGCTGATGTACAGTTATTTACAGGATGTATGGTTTATGTGCACAATGTACAGATTATGTTCAGGATGTACAGGTTATGTGTAGGATGTACAGGTTATGTGCAGGATGTACAGGTTATATGAAGGTTGCACGGGCTTCTGAGCCAAATAATGCTATTCCAGTTTACACATGCACTTCTGTTGTCAAGCAATCCTTAGGTTGTGAATCTGTGATATGTTATCTCTTCCATAGGCATTTTATAACTTCACAAGCTTTACAAACCAGAGGACTAGTGCTTGAGGAGTCTATTCTCACATCCCTGTGCTGTGGTTCAGGGCACGCCCCTTTTCTCCTGCAAAGCACCCACTAGCTTCCTCACACCCCTGTGCTGTGGTCCAGGGAACGCCCCTTTTCTCCTGCAAAGCGCCCACTAGCTTCCTCACACCCCTGTGCTGTGGTTCAGGGCACGCCCCTTTTCTCCTGCAAAGCGCCCACTAGCTTCCTCACATCCCTGTGCTGTGGTTCAGGGCACGCCCCTTTTCTCCTGCAAAGCGCCCACTAGCTTTTGCTCTGTGTGCTACCTCCTGGTCTTCCCAGTAGATACAGTGTGCCCTTTGTATTTTTCCTTTTTAAGCAACAAGTTTTAAATGGATCTTCTTTTGTCCTTTTTTTATTAATTTATTTATTCACTTTACATCCCATTATCATCCCCTTCTCACCTCTCAGTTCCCCCCTTACATGGCTTCTCTCTCAATTCCCCCTCACTCCTCCCCTCTAAGAAGTGGGAGCATTCCAATGGGTATCACCCTACCTCTGCACATAACTGCCAGGACTAGGGACATCCTCTCCCACTGTGGCAAAACAATACTGCCCAGTAAGGGGAACAAGATTTACACACAGTCAACAGATTCAGGGACAGCCCTTGCCCCAGTTGTTAGGGGACGTTTTCTTAATTGTTCTGTTATTTTTTGTCAGCATTTTAGGAAATCCCAGAAATGATCTTGTAATACTGTACTTTAAACGTTATGTTTTCACCTACTCTGTCATTTTTTTTTCATCAATTTCTATGTGTAAACCATTTGGACTTTACTCAGAGTGTACAAATATTCATAAAGAAATATGTAAGAGAAAAAGATTTTAACAGAATCATCAATGTAAATTATGAACATGATTCTTTGAGAGCAGACCCTGTCAGCCATTGGTAGAGGTAGAAGCATAAGACTTGGATACTGTTCTTTGATATTGGATCAAGCCTCACATTATTTGCCAGTGTTCAGTAAAAGTCCTTTAAAGAAAACCATGCATATTTACAAAAGGAAATGAGGTGGTCGTCAGGGAATCACCTTCCTCCAATTCTCCCTGCCCTGCCTGTCCTTTTGGGTCAGTGTCCTCTGAAGAGTGAGTTTGTGTCTTCCTGTATGTGTTGGGCTTTTTTTTAAACACACATTGAGAGATTTATCAAACTTGAAGTTTCGTCTGCTTGCTCACCTCACCTCAGCCAGAGCATTTATTAATAATACAAAGTGTGATTTCCAAACACACTGGCTCATACCACACTGATGCTACGTTATTTCAAATCTTTAGGGGACACTAACACTGAGAGTTTTGCCTCCACAGCCATTTTAATTTTCTTCTTGTACCTAGAAGAAAATTTATAACTATTCATAGAATAACAAAAGCATTATTCCCATGCATTAATTACAGCAAGTTAAACTCTGTCTCTCCTCTCAGAGATGGCAGTGTTCTGTAACATTATTTTAAAAGTAGCACTCATAACTTTTTTCTTTCATACACTTCCTCATAAAAAAACTTCAAAATTTTTAATAAGTGACATTTTAAATCAAATTCATCTCATCCTACTGCTGGCTATCTTCTAGAGGAGTTTGAATACTTAAAACAAGTTCTCTATTTTAATTCCTGATTTCTCCTTAGTATTTTGGTTACTGATCAAATTAGACAATGTCAGTGGATGTTGCTGATCAAAGGATATTATTGCCTTAAGGCAGGTGCACAGCTGATCACTCAGCAATGTTTACCAAGAACCAAGTGTGAAGGAAACATTTGTTTACTGCATCTTTCCCCACAATGGGGCAGTGGTTAGATCAGTCCAGTTTGGCATTTCTCACTGTATACTCTGTGGATAATAACAAGCCTCTGTAATATCTTCAAATAGCATACTGATAACCTCAGTAACTAATTTGGGAACTGCCCATGACATTTGCAATAAAAAGATGACAAAGACTCAATTTGCCTTGGAGTCATTAAAGTCTCACACACTCTTTTGGTGAGCAGCCTTAAAATTTCTTCAGAAAGTGGTGAGAATATAAGAAACTTTTTGTATGACATCAACATTCATAATTATAATATGACCTTTACTACAAACTCTGCAAAGACATTGATAGATCCTACTCAACTCTCTGTTTCTGGAAGTACTTGGACTTCAATGTTCCTTAATAAAGTAAATGCCATTTAAAAAAACTACTGTGTGTGTGTGTGTGTGTGTGTGTGAGAGAGAGAGAGAGAGAGAGAGAGAGAGAGAGAGAGAGAGAGAGAGAGAGAGAGGTGGAGTGGAGCTAAATATGCAATTATGTATACTCCAATGTGCTCTTTTGCATGTGTATGCTCAGCCCATCAATTTGTGCTGGATATCTTTCTTTCACCTTAGTTTTTGAGGGCAGTCTCTAACTGAATCTGGAACCCATTGATTGGCTAGACTGGCTGAGCAGCAAGTCCCTGGAAGCTGCTTATGCCTTTCCAGAGCTTGGATTATAAGCACGTGCCACCTTATCACATCTGGATTTTATATGGTCCTAGTAATTTATTGCATGATTTACTGACTGAGCCCTCTCCCAAACAGTGTGATAACTGTCTTGTTGTAAAGGCGGTACATATATGAATGAAAAAACTTAATGTAAGTGATACCCACTCAAAAACATAAAAACGAAATTGTTTGGGGTTGTAGAAACTAGAATGCCTATTATGTGCTTTAAGGATACTATATTATCAAAGCCTAAAAACACACCCTAGAAAATATCATAGCATGGGAATAATGAAAGGTGTGGATCTATCTGAAAGGTATGTGTTGTAGAAAATGTTTGGATACAGCTGGCAAAGACCTTGGGAAGTAGATACCTATTCTATAACAATAACTGATAAGGAGACATGGAGTAGATTTGGGTAACACACAATTGTATAACAAGGAGTCAATATCTTGTCTGCTACTTGAGGCTTGCTCTGAATCCAGACACGTTGAAAACGTTAACGTGAGGTACATTATTTTGAAAAGATCACAGCATCTCACTGGACACCACAGAGACTTTATCCTTTTTTTCATCCTGTCACCTGCAGTAGATTAGCTTTGTCTTCAGGTTCCTCCTCTGGAATGCCAGATGATGTGCCTTTTCTGACTGGCCTTTGATAAATAAGAAAAAGGAAGAGACCTCTGTGTAAATTAAGCATCTCTAGGGTCTATTGCCTTCTCTGGTGAGAAGCAATGTAAAGCTTGCACCTAAGGTCTCTCTTAGGTGGTATTCTCATTCCTCCCTGCTAAGCTCTACTCTAGAATTAAAACTAGTTCATTAAAACTTTAAGGGCGTCATTTGCATCCAGGCTGATGTTAACACAGGAATTGATTCCAAGGCAGATTTCCTGCCAGCATAAAGTAGAAGTTGGTGAATGACAGGGAGAGGGTAAGAAGGAAGAAAAAGTATGTAGGTGCATGCACATGTATGTGTGGCCATGTACCTGTGAGTGTGTGCATGTACAAATGTGTGTGTGTAAATGTTAATGTATTTTCTTCCATAATTATCTTTTAATTTACAATGGGAGAAAAACATATAATGATTATAGAAACTAAAATCTCTCTCTCTCTCTCTCTCTCTCTCTCTCTCTGTGTGTGTGTGTGTGTGTGTGTGCCTGTGTTGGTATTTGTGTGTGGGAGGACATGTGTGTAAAGATTACAGATCTTATTCAGGGGTTGTTACAGTTTGATATTTGAGAGAGATTTTCTTGACTGGCCTTAAACTTAGGTTAGGCCTGCTGGCCAGAGAGCTACAAGGATCTCCATGTCTCTAGTCTTGTGTTATTAGCACTTGCTACCACATCCAGCTTTCCATAGAGGTTCTAGTGATAGAAGAGTCTTCATACTTGCAGAGCAAATTTTACCCAGTAAGTAGGTAAAATTCTCTGTCCAGCATCTGAATTCTTAGCTATAGTTACTCAGATTGATATGCCTATTTCTCTATGGGATGACATCAGTTCCAACAGTTTTTTCCAATTTTTTTTTTTTGTTTGTTTTTGTTTTTGTTTTTCGAGACAGGGTTTCTCTGTATAGTCCCGGCTGTCCTGGAACTCACACTGTAGACCAGGCTGGCCTCGAACTCAGAAATCCACCTGCCTCTGCCTCCCGAGTGCTGGGATTAAAGGCTTGCGCCACCACGCCTGGCTCCAATTTTTTTATTAGATATTTTCTTCATTTACATTTCAAATGCTATCCCGAAAGAACCCTATACCCTCCTCCACCGCTGCCCTGCTCCCCTACCCACCCACTTCCAATTCTTGGTCCTGACGTTTTCCTGTACTGGGGTATATAAGGTTTGCAAGAACAAGGGGCCTCTCTTCCCAATGATGGCCGACTAGGCCATCTTCTGCTACATATGCAGCTAGAGACATGAGCTCTGGGGATTCTGGTTAGTTTATATTGTTGTTCCACCTATAGGGTTGGAGACCCCTTCAGCTCCTTGGGTACTTTCTCTAGCTCCTCCATTGGGAACCCTGTGTTCCATCCAATAGCTGACTGTGAGCATCCACTTCTGTGTTTGCCAGGCACTGGTATAGCCTCACAGGAGACAGCTATATCAGGGCTCTTTAAGCAAAATCTTGCTGGCGTATGCAATACTGTCTGTGTTTGGTGGGTGATTATGGGATGGATCCCCGGCTGCAGCAGTCACTGGTTGGTCTATTCTTTTGTCTCAGCTCCACACTTGATCTCTGTAACTCCTTCCAGGTGTGTTATGTTCCTAATTCTAAGAAGGGACGAAGTGTTCACACTTTGGTCATCATTCTTCTTGAGTTTCATGTTTTTTGCTAATTGTATCTGGGCTAATATCCACTTATCAGTGAGTACATGTTATGTGAGTTCTTTTGTGATTGGGTTACCTCACTAAGAATGATACCCTCCAGTTCATCCATTTGCCTAGGAATTTCATAAATTCATTGTTTTTAATAGTTGAGTAGTACTCCCTTGTGTAAATGTACCACATTTTTTGTATCCATTCCTCTGTTGAGGGACATCTGTGTTCTTTCCAGCTTTTGGCTATTATAAATAAGGCTGCTATGAACATAGTGGAGCATGTGTCCTTATTACCAGTTGGAACATCTTCTGGATATATGCCCAGGAGAGGTATTGCAGGATCCTCCCGTAGTACTATGTCCATTTTCTGAGGAACTGCCAGATTGACTTCCAGAGTGGTTGTACAAGCTTACAGTCCCACCAACAATGGAGTAGTGTTCCTCTTTCTCCACGTCCTTGCCAGCATCTGTTGTCACCTGAATTTTTGATCTTAGCCATTCTAACTGGTGTGAGGTGGAATCTCAGGGTTGTTTTGATTTGCATTTCCCTGATGATTAAGGATGTTGAACATTTTTTTCAGGTGCTTCTCAGCCATTTGGTATTCCTCAGTTGAGAATTCTTTGTTTAGCTCCATTTGATTTTCTGGAGTCCATCTTCTTGAGTTCTTTATATATATATATTGGATATTAGTTTCCTACCTGATTTAGGATTGGTAAAGATCCTTTCCCAATCTCTTGGTGGCCTTTTTGTCTTACTGACAGTGTCTTCTGTCTTACAGAAGCTTTGCAACTTTATGAGGTCCCATTTGTCAATTCTCGATCTTACTGCGCAAGCCATTGCTGTTCTATTCAGGAATTTTTCCCCAGTGCCCATATCTTCAAGGCTTTCCCCCACTTTCTCCTCTATAAGTTTCAGTCTCTCTGGTTTTATGTGGAGTTCCTTGAACCACTTAGACTTGACCTTAGTACAAGGAGATAAGAATGGATCAATTCCCATTCTTCTATATGATAACTGCTAGTTGTGCCAACACCATTTGTTGAAAATGCTGTCTTTTTTCAGTTCCAACATTTTACTCCGTGTTCAAACATAGTAAATTAACTTCATCATTTTGTTTTGTTTTAGTGGCAAATAAAGAAAAACTCACCAGTTAAGTAGAAATAGTTTTTGCTTCTTTTTTTATTCTGAGTTATAATCATTCATTTATTTCTATAGTCTTTTCTTCCTTGAGAATTCTTTCTCTCTTTTTAAAATTATTAGATATTTTCTTTATTTACATTTCAAATGTTATCCTCTTTTCTGGTTTTCTCTCTGAATCCTCCCCATTCCCACCCCACTTGCCCTGATCTCCAACCCACTCACTATTGCTTCCTGGACCTAGCATTTCCCCACACTGGGGCATAAAGCCTTCACAGGACTAAGGGCCTCTCCTTGCATTGATGACCTACTAGGCCATCCTCTGCTACATATGCAGCTGGGGCCATGAGTCCCATCATGTATTTTCTTTGGTTGGTTGTTTAGTCCAAGGGAGCTTTAGGGGTACTGTTTAGTTCATATTGTTGTTCCTCCTATGGGGATGCAAACCCCTTCAGTTCCTTGGGTAATTTATTTAGCTCGTTCATTGGGGACCCCGTGCTCAGTCCCATGGATAGCTGTGAACATCCACTTCTGTATTTGTCAGGTACTGGCAGAGCCTCTCAGGAGAAAGACATATTAGGCTCCTGTCAGCAAGCTCTTGTTAACATCTACAGTAGTGTCTGGGTTTGGTGACTGTATATGGGATGGATCCCCAGGTGGGGTAGTCTCTGGATGGTCATTCCTTTAGTCTCTGCACCACATTTTTGTCTCTGTAACTCCTTCCCTGGGTATTTTGATCCCCTTTCTAAGAAGGATCGAAATATCCACACTTTGGTCTTCCTTCTTCTTGAGTTTCATGTGGTTTGAGTTTCATCTTGGGTATTCCGAGCCTCTAGAACACACATGATATGCACTCTTTCTCTTTTTTTGTTAGTTATTTTGTTTATTTACATTCCAAAAGTTGTCTCCCTTTCTGTTTTCCCCTCCACAGACCCCTTCCCCCATCTCCTGCTTTTATGAGGTTGCTCTCTCACCCACTCACCCACTCCCTACTCTAAGGGGGAACAAAGTAATCATATGTGAGGTAGAGGGAGGAAGGGATCTGGGAGGGAGAGAAGAGAAGGAGGGAAAGTGGGTGCAGGATCAGGTGTGTCAGGAGACAGGGAGATGTCAGAGGGTCAGGAAATTGAAAGGAGGTGTGTAGCAGTGGAGGATGGGAAACTGAGGATAGTCCCTAGATAGTCCAAGATGCCAGGGAAGCAAGAGGTTCCCAGCACCCAACAGGGATGACATTAGCTGAAATACCCAACAGAGGGGAGATAAAAACCTGTAGAGACCATATTCAGTGGTTAGGCACGGTCCCCAGTTGAGGGATAGAGACATACACCCATCTCAAAAATTTTAACCCAGAATGATTTCTGTCTAAAGTAAATGTAGAGACAAAGAGTGGAGCTGAGACTGAAGGAAAGACCACCCTGAGGATGCCCCATCTAGGGAATCCATCCCATCTGCAGATACCAAATCCAGATACAATTGCTGATGCTCAGAAGCACTTAGTGACAGAAGCTGTGTCCTGAGAGGCTCTGCCAGAGTCTGACCAATACAGATATGGAATGGAGCTTGGAGACCCCAATAGAAGGATAGGGAAAAGACTGAAAGAACTGAAGGGGTTGGCAACCCCACAGGAAAAACAACAATATCAACTTACTGGACCACCTAGAGCTACCAGGGACTACACCACCAACCAAAGAGAATTTATGTATACAATGAACAATATACTTACATAAACTCCTTATTTTCTATGTTCAGCAACTTTTGGCTCTCTCCAATGTATCCACCTCCCAACATGATATCTTACTTCTCTTTCTTCTCTTTTAACCTCTCCTTCTACGTCTTTAGTGTGGCCTGGCCCATATATGTTAATGGCTTGTCCACTGGATCCTGGCAACCTACTAGTGACAAAGCCACAAGAAGACCTGTGGTACTCATGTGCAGTAAATTTCCAAATTCTTTATCTTCTGTCCATATGTAACCTTTATGTTACCTCATAGATTATCATTTATTCCGATCCCTGGAAAATAATAGTAGATTAACATGATTGATTGATTGATTGATTGATTAGTCACATACCTAGGATCAGGTTTTTCATCTCTCATTCTAGAAACTAGAAACATTTAACATTCCTTTCGCAGCTTCTGCCCAGACGCTACCAGAAGCTGACAGTTTCTTGGTTAAGGTTATTTTTATTTTTATTTTTTATTTTGTATATGAAGGACTTTTATGGGTGGTAACAATTGATTCTATGCACAAAAACTGAGTTCCTCTTACAAACAAGATAAATTAGTTCTTAAATATCTGTTGGAACTTGGTCCAAGAATGGATTTATGAGAGGAGATTTCTGAGTGCCTTTGAAAAAAAAAAAAAACCCAAGAAACTAAGACTAGAGTATTGTGAGCTCAGTTTCTTTAAAATACAGAATTATTCTTGGATTCTGTTTTTGTGCCATTCCCAGGTGTAGAGGATAGGAGTGAGATTACTTCAGATTACTCATTGTATCTAGTTATTATTTGCTTATATGCCATTATGGAAGAACAAGTCTTTTCTATGTGCAGCTTGTCTGCCACGTGTGGCTTGTCTTTGTGATCATATCCACTACTCATGTGATTCTTCTTAACTCTCAGTATAATTTTCTGAGTCTCTGGATGAAGTTGGCCATTACATGAGACTTTAGTCTGCTTCATTTATCATCTCCATCCTCTCGGGTCCCGCCACCTCTAGAGAGATAAACAATGTCAACTACAAAAAGCAATGTTAAATGTTTCTAGCTTCTAGAAGGAGAGAGGAAAAACCTGATCCTACGTATATTTCTAATCAATCAATTAATAAATCAGTCATGTTGACCTACTATTATTTTCCAGGGACTGTCACAAATGATAAGGTATGAGGTAACATAGAGGTTACATATGGATTGAAGATAAAGAACGTGGAATCATGGCCACAAGAGTAGTGCAGTAGTGCAGGTCTAGGACCTTTGAGAGCAACCAACATATACAATATATACCCATCAATTTGCATTATTATTTGTTACTTATGTGACTGTATCTGGTAGGTGAAAAAGGTGTCACTCATTATCTAAATCACTACTAGATACAGAGTCTTTTTGTGATGTACAGGAAAGGAATTTCATAGTGAATAGCAATCATGTTATATACAACCACTTAAGGGAAGATACACAGTATTCTCAGTTTCCTTTCTGGAGTTGGTTGAAAACTTTTGGGACTTAGCTCATACAGATACATTGCACTCACTATCAGTCTTTAGTCTCGACAGAGGAATGGTAAAATCTGTGTCAGTTAGAAACCATTTTGGGCATTGGTGTCAAAAAAATATCTTTGCCTTTTCTGAGTAGTAGTAGCCATGCTTTAGATATTGACTTTTCCTAAATTCTTATACCTGTTATGACCTACTTATTATTTAGTGAAATTTTGTTTCAGGGCCAAAGATTAGAGGCTCATTGTCATCTGCATCTTTCCAAGCATCAGAGAAAGGCAATTTCATGGTGTTAGTCATCTGTATCCATATATCTGATTTAATAAATCATGATGATATGCTGTAAGGTTCAGTCTTGAGATGCACAAGAAATACCAAGATGTGTTTCAGTTATTTCTTATTCTTATTTAGGCTCCATTCTCCACCACACAATGGAAGCTATAATGTTCATGACTGAAATGCTGCAAAGACTATAAGGTGATATGAGCCAGATGTTTAGGAATTCTATCATTACCATGCTTTCTTGTTTTCTTGCTTCTTATAATAGCATTGTATGTTGTGGGGATGACGGTGTCCTATGTATGAGAATTAAAATCTTCTACTGGAACTACGATTGTTGCATTTCTCTTTAAGTCTCAAGATTGGTGTACCTCATCACGATATAACATTACACTGAGAAAAGGCCATTCAGATGGTTTACTTAATATAATTTGATCATTTTATAGAATAAGAAATTGTGACCTTAAAGGTTGAGTGAATTTTAAGGTCATTTTGCTAGCTGGTAGCACATTAAAAAAATTGAATCTATTACAGACAATTTTTACTCTGTTATCCTATCTAATAGCTGAAATTAAAGGTGTCATGATTTTTCCCTGGGTTGTCTTCTTGCTAAATTTTTAATAAAAGAAAAGAGAAAAAGAACTGATTTTTTATTCCCATTCCGTCTTGGCTCAGGATTACTTACCCATGTTTTAAATAATTGGACAGCAGAAAAGGTCAAATTATGGATGTATTTCAGAGAGCAACAGAACTGAAAATTTTCCCATGGTCAAAATGTCTTTAAGAAGAATAACCTTATTGTATAGTCTATACAAGTTCCAGTTGAAATACAGAACTACCACATAGCTCAGAACTAGGTACACCCAGCAGAATGCCAAAGTCTTGATCCAAGAACAAGACCAGTGGTAGCCCTAGCAGATACTAAAAATCAACAACCCATATTTCTAATATATAATTTAAACAAAACAAAGAAAAGTTAAAGAAAACCCCACCGTTGTAGTTTGTTTACAAAAGAAGCATGCAGTGTTCTGTTTGATGATCTATAATCAATAGCTAGATATGAGTGTGTTGAGCTGTTCTTTTGACAGGTTAGCATTAAGATGGATGATGCTCAGAGACATTGTAGCATAGACTTAGTATGGACTTATTCATATGAGACTTGGGTGAAGACCAATACCATATTCAAATTAAGTTAAACACCAATGATTTCTGTATCAACCGCTGAGGTAGGCAAGACAGGGGATTATCCTTGATCCTTTGGCCCCACATTGAGAAATTAAGTATGTCCACTGTAAGGACACTGAACACAAGAATAAGGAAGCCTTTATTGCCAGTATGTGAAACAGGCAGTAGGGACAAGTGAGTCAAAGTGAGAGGAAATCTGCCAGGGTGTGGTGAAGGAAACTCTCTTTCTTTCTGTTTCTGTTTCTGTCTCTGTCTGTCTATCTCTGTGTGTCTCTGTCTCTGTGTGTCTCTGCCTCTTTCTCTCTTTCCTGTCCTGATTACCATACAAAGACTTAGGGACATGAATTACTACTTCTCTGATACTATCTGGCCTCTCAATGTCATGGAGATAGATGGGAGGGTCCTCAATCACTCAGTTTCACAGCACATAGGATGCTGGCGTCAGGCTACTGGACACTTTCCATCCCCTTGTCATCATGTCTATTGCAAACCCATTTTGCTCTTATTTCTCTTGAGTCACCATCATCACATTTTGGGTCACGTTTTCTTAAGCATTCTGCTGTCTCCTAGAAATATTACCTTACTCATGTGCTTCACTGGCTCTCACAATGACCAGGCTTGCAGTTAATGGGTCCCCTTTATTTGTGTAGTTGGATGTTTCAAATATGATTCCTGGTGAATCGTGTCTGTGAGTAACACTAATGTTTCTCTTTATCTTTCTTGCAGTTGACTTGGGTTTAAAGTCACAGCTTGCTATCTAGTTTACAGAAAAAAAAATTATACTTGAAGAGCTTCATAATTTTCATAAGACATATGGTGTGGTTATTTTCCTTAAGTGTTATCATAAGCATTATTCAAAAGTATACTGGCTGCTATGAAGAAACAAAAATGTGCTATCTTCTCAGTGAATTAAAAATTTAAATCAGATAAACAGTATATCCTAAGAAGTTGAGATAAAATACAGAAAATTGAAATAAATATTGAGGAGATGAGTAATTATGTTGTAAGAATGTTTTGACTGTATAGAAGTGTAGAGACATGTGTGTGTGTGTGTGTGTGTGTGTGTGTGTGTAGGTGTGTAGGTTTGTTTGTGTATGGAGACATGGGTGTGTATGTGTAGGTATAAGAGTTTGTGTGTGTGTGTGTATGTGTAGGTATAGGTATGTGCATGTGTGTGTGTTTGGAGATATAGGGGTGTTTGTGATATATATGGGAAGAAGAGTGAGAGAGAAAGAAAGAGAGAAGGAGAAATTATATAAAACCTATGATTATTACAAGGTATCTGTGAGTATTCTGGAATGTTTTGTGGTTTCAATGGACAATAAATTAGTTTCACAATTTAAGGGATTGCTATGCTCCATTTAAACAATAGGTATTATTCAGAAAAATCACCACTACCCTCCTGGAGTCACTCTAGTTTTCAGAAGGAAGGATACTATAGACATAAGCACCACAGCTGAGCGAACAGATAGAGACTAGTGGAGATGGAATGTGGGACCAGAAACAAAGCTGGAGACAAAGTTGGAGTTGGAGGCATGCAAATATAGGGATGGAGCCAGAATGTCTAATCCTTGCCTTATGAACTAAAACAGTTATTTTAGAGCATGAAGGATTTTATTAGGAGAATGATTAGAGGTGGCACAGAGGGCCTGGGATGTGCCACATTAAATGTATTTTCAGTGAAGAAGAGTTTGATTTAGATTACAGCATATAACTTCTGCCCATTATCTCTGTGAGCATTAATTCTATTTTTGGACCAATGCATTTCAACCCTATGAAATAATGAGATGATGTCCAGAGTTTCACTCTTGGTGCTCCTGAAAGGTAAAATGGAAAATTATGGTTCTGGAGCATGTAGAGACCAAGTGGAATATTTCTTGGCTCTTCTCTCAATTCCTTTTAACATTAATCCAGCTGAGAACTCAAAGTAAAAAATGGATTGGCCAGGCTGCAAACTTGGTGTATGAGTGTCATTAGTTGGGAGAAAAGTGAATCTGTGTGCCTCTCCTTGATCCAACCACTTCTCAGCTTTGGGCCTCGATATTTGCTATATAAAAGAGCATGGAGAGCTATGAATGAATTAATGATCACCTTGAAGTTAGCAAGGGTAGAATTGCCAAATCCATAGTGGTTTTGAGTCGAGGTTTTAAGAGCCAGAAACAAGTAGCTATTAGGGAGGGATACATTGTTAATTCTGAGAGCTGTTATCTCGGTCAGTTCTGAAGGGTGTGCATGCCACACCCCAAAAACATCTTAACTATGTATTTGCCTTTTCAGCTCTCCACTTCATACAACTCATCTTTTCCTTTTGTGTGGTTTTATTCTCGTCTACTACAGCCAAGTGTTCTTGGTCATTCCCACTCCTTCTATTTCCAATATCATCTTTCTCTCCTTGATCCCCTTCTTCATCCCCACTTCCCACTCTCTTTCCTCTCTCCTCCACCTTCTTTCCTTCTTTGTTCTTTTTCTTCTGTTTATTTGTGGAAAACTGCAATGTGTTAAGAACTGGTACAGTGTGACATGGAAAAGGCTTCCTCAGAGCCAGTTCCTTCATAGAGTGGACTCAATTTCAGGAAAAATAAATGTGACCAGTAACAAGCTTGGCAAGAAGACTTCACCCTGGATGAATGTGGATAAAGAAAATTATCCTAAGAGATATTTTTCTATCCCAGGTCAGTTTGTCTTTAGGTTAAATTTTCTAAGTCCTGCTGAAATCAGCTATTTCAATAGTCAGCAAGATTTGTGGCATTCCTGTGGCCAAATTCATCAGAAACTAGAACAAAATAAGGATAGGTGATAGGAGTGAAGGCTTTCTCAAAAAGAATAATCTTGTCCTTGTGGGTAAAAAACTGAATCTAATATTGAAGGCTGGCATTTCTTTTTCTAGAACTGTGATCAGAAAAGAACATCCTTGCAAGAATCATGACAAAACTCCCTGATACTTCATCATTCCTTAATGTATACAGATACTTTTTCATATGGGCCAGGAGAGGATAGCTTCTTTTCATACCTTTGAAAGAAAACCAGTGCTTTCTTTAAAATTACAAAAACTCCTCTGTTTTAATACATGTTTAGAACATTTTAATTGAGGTCTATTTATTTATTAACACCAGCTGCCTACCATAAAATATGTATATGGAATATAAATATTACTACTTTTGGGACAGATTAATGTCCTTGCTATTAATACTCTGGGGCATGTGGAAAGATTTTGTTCTCTTGGGTGTGACCAGTTGCACATCCTGTTCAATTATCCAATATATTTATTTTATGTAATGCACAGTTTGTGATTCTTTCCCACAGTTAGTATTGAATGTATCCTTTATTTGGGTACTAATAAAGAGAAGAAATGAAATCATTTTCTCAGTGTACTGAGCTAGCAAGAGATGGGACTAGACTAGAGTATACTCTGTCTCCAAAGCCTCAGGAACAATTTTGTTGTTGTTGTGGTTGTTGTTCTACCATGCTGACTTTCTCAAGCTTTTCTGGGCCCTCAGCCTGGATAAACACAGATGATAAATCTTGTATGTAAGACATATCTCCTCCTGTTATACCCCTGTTATATCTCCTCCTGTTATACCCCTGTCCAAATAATGCACACCGTGCTTTCCATAGTCTCCAAAGTTGCCTCTCTTCATGTGCCGTTTTCATTCCCAGGGCACAAATGCAAGTTCCTTTGTTATTTATACACTTGAGTTGAACAAATCAGAGCCCCTTACCTGATCCATCAAGAACTGGGTCCCTGTTTCTTTACAGATCCCTCTTCCCTTAGTCTCCTAAGTCATAGCTTAATCCATCCCTATAGACTGGTATGCCTTAGTAGTTCTCTAGGCTTTTACAATGTATCTTGTTAGGAAAGTTGTGCTTGGTAAGCTTCAACATCAAAATTAAACCGTATGTGCCCTCATTGTGCTTAAGAACCCACTGTCTGGTCAAGTTGGTAGGGACCCTCAGATAGCACAAAAGAGACATCAAAATTTAGAAAATATTTTCTTGCAGACTGAACTGTTTTAATTGTATTTTTATTCTTGACAATATCGTACATTCATGGAATGCATTGTGATCATCTTCATTCCCCCATCCTTTCTTTTTTTTCTGTTTTACTTCTTGCGGCGCGCCTCCCTGCCTTTGTCTAACAGCAAGAAAGACACGCCACCACCGGGATCTTCTCAGTCAGCTTTATTCTGGAGCACCTTGCTTGTAGATTCCCGGGACCCAGGACAGCAGCAGAGCTGCTGCTTTTATACTCTCCCAGGGAAGGGGAAGGGGTGTCGTAGTGGATGTGGATTGGTGCACCAAGCCACACCTCATTTGCATGTGGCTCGTTCATTGGTGCCACAAGCCACACCCATTAACATATTTTCCCTTCATTGGTACTACAAGCAGTGCCTCATTAGCATATTTTTCATTCGGGAGGGGCTACTGCTTGAGGAGGGCCTGAGGAGAGAGCTGCACATGTGCACTAGGCTCTCCTCCCTGCCAGCCTGCTGGTCCTGCGCCATCTTGTAATGGGGTGGAGCCGCAGGCTCCCCGGAGCCGCACGGCCTTCCTGGAGCCAGACGGCCTTCCCTGGAAGCCAGGATGAGGCTTTCCCGGGAGCCGGCGGGTGGCGGCCTTTCCCGAGGCTCCTGCGGGCGGGCCCGGCCCTCGCAGAGGCAGCGGCTTCCTACAACTTCTGACAACTGAGTTATTGCCAACTGATCTCCCTCTTTTTATCATAATGATTCCCCTTTTCCTTTATTTTTCCTGGCCCCATGACAGTGGTCATAGATACTATATGTCCATGACTGCAGCAACCATGTCATGTCCAGAAGTTAGCATCCTATTCCAATGTATCCCATCCCTCAGCTCTCACAACCCTTCTACTATCTCTTCCACAAAGTTCCATGTCGGACTTCTAAAGGGGTAACATATGTGTCCGATTTGGGACAAGAACTTGGCCATCAGTTAGTCTCAGCCCTTTGGCAAGCTGTGAATCCAGAATATTGACAGTGACCCACGCTGAGATAGACTCCTATGACAAAGGCTGAGTGTTGTACATATCTGTGAATATAAGCATAAATATTTAGAAATCCATTTGAACTACGGATCCAAGTTCAAAAATTCAACCATAAGAATAACCATGAGAATAATAAAAAGCAAAATTAACTGATGACCCTAATGTAAGTATTCTGAGTATTGTGACTACAGCATGGAGAAAGGACATATTATATAAAGATCTCAGTACAAACTTCACTGAACATCTTTCAAAACTTCACACCATGGCTATCTTTTATATTCCACGACAGGCATGAGAATCTTGTCATCTGTCAAAGGTGTTGAGTGAAGCATTCTTACCCTTGAATTATGGAAAGGTATCACTTCAGAGACATGTTAGTTCTTGACTTGTTGAATTTTCTCTGTGTTTCAGGTCTGAGTTAATGGCTCTTCAGTTCTGAAAATAATAAATATAAAGGAACAATACCTTCTATTGTATTGTTTTGAATTTTCTCTGCTGCCACAGTTCTGAAGAAAATAAACACCTACTGAGAAATCAGCTTCAGATGCCAGAGCTTCTGGGAGCAAACGCTGGTGATGACCAGGTCCTGCAGAGGAGATAAGGAGTCATCTAGGGAGGAGTGAGTTGACAGGGTTCAGAGGAGCCTTGCAGCCTGGCATACTGACAGCCAGAGTGTTTATTTATACAGAACTCAGTCAGCAAGGATAGATTCATGTTATTCCAAAGCATTGATAATATTAATTTTGTTCCTGGACACATGCTTTAACTTTTTCTTGGTCCTAAGTTTAGTCATCACTGATAAACAGTGACAGAACAGAGTTATCTTTTACAATCCTTTCTCCTCATCAATTCCATAACACAATACTTAAGAATTGTGTGGTTTCAAGGGCACTAGACAGAAAGAAAATATCTAAGCCAGCCTGGGCAGATTGCCATGTTCCAAACAGTGCACTATTAACTCTTAATGGTCAGATTGTATAATTAAAAAGATTCTCTTAATATGATCTGCTGCCAACTCCTCTAGCCCACTGAATGTTGTTTACCTTTTAAAGAATACTTTGTTATGATTATCTTGCTCTGAGTGAGTTCAGGGGCAGAAGTCCCAAGTGGAGTCAGAGCTTCATAAGGAGATATCCTTCCTCCTTATATGAGTCACAATCTCCAGAGCTTAAGGAAAATCTTCAAGTAGGCCAGATAAGGAAAATCCTTAAAATCTGAGGGCTTTTCTGAGAAAGCTTAGAAGCAGTACTCCTGGATGACTTATAAGAAAATTTCCATTAATCCATCATCTCAAGTTGTAAAAGACTCCAAGCACGCAATCCGTGGAGATCAAGTCCAAAAATGAAAGTCCACACAACAATTTCACCACTCAACTCAGCTTTGCTGGACCTTTGTCAAGCAGCTGTGCTGGCTTTATGACTTTTGTTGTTGCCCCTTAGATATGGCTGTGCTATAGAGCAGAGATTATCAGTAGGTAATATGTTTTGGTTTCTCTGGAAGGAGTTAAGAGATAGAATGTCATAGTCTCATAGACAAATATTAGGGGAACTAAGGAATCATATGGAAGAGAGGAAGAAAGGATTGAGGAGTCAGAGGGATCAAGGACACCACAAGATCATGGCTCAAAAGAACATTCCCACGGCTGACTGGGAATCATTTAGGCTCATAGTTACTGGGGAGCCTGTATGGGCCTGACATCAGTACTCTGCAAATGCAGCATGGTTGTATAGCCCAGTGTTCTTGTGAGATTCGTAACTGTGGGGACAGGGGCTGTCTCTGACTCTTTTGACCACCTTTGGGACCCTTTTCCTCTTTCTGGTTTGCCTTATCCAGCCTTGATGTGAGAGTATGTGCCATGTCTTATTGTAGCCTGTTTGGTTTTAAAGGGCCACAGTACTAGGAAGGTTGAGAAACAGTGCCTTAACACCTGTCCATTGTGACATATCTCCTCTAGCAAGGGAACACCTACTAATCCTTTCCAAACAGTTCCACCAACTAGAGACCAAGCTTTCAAATGTATGAGCTGGTGTATATATATATATATATATATATGTGTGTGTGTGTGTGTGTGTGTGTGTATGTACATTCTCACTTTAACTACCACAGATTTTGGAAAGCACACAAGACTGGATGTCTTAGCCAGGTGTGGTGGCACATGCCTTTAATCCCAGCACTTGGGAGGAAGAAGCAGGCAGATTTCTCAGATCGAGTCTACAAAGTGAGTTCCAGGATAGCCAGGGCTATACAGAGAAACCCTGTCTCGAGCACGCCCCCCCCCCCAAAAAAAAGACAGGATGTCTTAGGAATTCTTTTGTTGTGATAAAACACCATGACCAAAAGCAAATTATGGAGAAAAAAAAGTTTATTCACCTTCCTCTTCTATAGCACTGTTCATCATTAAAGGAAGTCAGGACGGACTCAAACAGGACATGATCCTGGAGGTAAGAGCTAATACAAAGGCCACAGAGGGGTGCTGCTTACTGGCTTGCTTCCCCTGGCTTGCTCAGTCATCTGGTTTCTTATAGAACTCAGGACCACCAGTGCAAGGTTGCCTCCACCCACAATGGTGCTGGGCCTTTCCCCACTGATCACTAACTGAGAAAATGCTTTACAGCTGGATGTCATGGAGACATTTCCTCAACTGATGTTCCTTACTCTCTGATATCTCTAGCTTGTGTCAAGTAGACATAAAAACAGCTAGTATACTATATCTCTAATAGAACTGATAGTAATTCAATAAAAATGAGTTTAGCTACATTTTACTTTTTACTTTAGTGACTGCTGTGCGTGAACTCATTTAAAATGCACATATGACTACCAGGCATGTACTGTTCTCTCTTAGGAAGGTGGGACTTCATTAGTTTCCTTCAATCTGCTCCACTAACTCTCCTGTGCTTCTCAAATATGATTGAAAGAGTTGTCAGATAGCTGGGTATCCACAACCCAAGGCCAATGCCATTCACTTTTTTTTACTTGCATACTGCACAATAGAGGCTCTAGATTCCTTGTGGCTGAGTCTTATTATATTCCTGCTGTCTTTTCTAGGTGGGGATATCAAACATTATTTGTATTCTGCCTTAACATTTGCTTCTATTGTCAGTAGATTCTTTGTCTCCTTGGTTAAAGGAAATACAGACTATGATAAGGGAGTAGGACTTGTGGATGTGGAGCCTTGACCCCTGCCTCTCATGTGACCTGGTAAGATCCCTTCTATAGATAACAACTTCCTTATCTAAAATATAAAATTTGAATGAGAAAATGTGTTAGGACCATATGTACTTCAGAACTTGTTTACATAATCACAGTTTGGAGTAATTTTTAAAAGTACCATATTAATACACCCTTAGTATCTTCATTATCAAATAGCCTTAGAATTCTTGTAAGACTAACTTTATGCTACCATAACTGCTAAATGAAATCTACCTGATTAATCCTACTAAATCATAAATTGACTTTATCAAAAATTCCAAGTATATGAGCTTCATGCTATAGCAAATTAGCACACGTGTGTGTGTGTGTGTGTGTGTGTGTGTGTGTGTGTGTGTTCATCTCTGCCTTTGTAGGTATATCAGCAAGTGAGTGGAGTTACCCATGGAGGCCAGAAGATGCAGTTAGGTCCCCTGGAGCTGGTGTTATAAGTGAATGTGTACCACATGATGTGCATGTGAGAATACAACATGGGGCATCTGAGAGAAAAGCAAGCATTGTTAACCACTGAGACATCTCTCTGGCCTTCCTGGGAGATATAATTTTAATTTAGTTAACTGCAATTCAAATTAAATATCTGCTTGTAATTGATGTTTTGGACTGAGAAGATTTTACTCTGTGATCTGACTTCCCCCATTGAACTTGAGGAGAACAATAAATTCTATCATTCATATACATGTGTGTGTGTGTGTGTGTGTCTGTGTGTATGTGTGTGTATGTGTGCATGTATGAAATTTTGTTGTGTAAAGTGCTTTTAGGAATACTTCTTTTGAGAATAGTAATA
The DNA here is from genome assembly GCA_902729485.2 of Mus minutoides. Lineage (NCBI taxonomy): Eukaryota > Metazoa > Chordata > Mammalia > Rodentia > Muridae > Mus > Mus minutoides. Next base: position 23,732 of record LR752709.1, read on the forward strand.
AACAGTTTTCTCTCTAAGATATTTTTTCCACATAGTAAAACTAAAATATTTTCTTTCATGGTCATTTTTTTGTTTCATAATATTAGTTATTTCTATAATATTGTGGTAAAGGAAACCCCTTGTCTCATACCTATTATAGGCATGGTATTGATAAGTGATTATTATAATTATTTAGAAGACTTAGTCTCAGCTTTACCAGAAGCAGCCAGTGAGTATCTAATGAGAGGGGCTTGAGCTACCACTAGAAGAGAACTTACCAAGTGCATCCAGAGGATGGGGAGGGGGGAAGCAGTCAATATTGACAGGAGGGCTATGAGCAGAATGGCTCTCTCATATAACTTTGTTGAAGGGCTATGAGTTGTTAGAGGTCTTGAAAATAATGAAGCTCAGAGTTTGGAGTTGAGGTAAGTTCTTGTTCTAAGTTATCTTGCCTCTCTGAAGATAAGGGATCAGGTTCTTTCTAATTCGCCATGTTGAGCTTCTCCATGGGAACACCACCATATTAGTTGTTTTTAAATGGGTACTCAGAACATATGATATTTATTATTCTTAATTTTCAAGCCAATTTTCTTTGGACACTCCATCTGTATATTTTAGAAAGTTTCATCAATTAAAAATGGTGTTAAAATATAAAATATAATTGAAACAACGATACCGAAATTAGGTCTGAGTTTCAGGTATTGTAAGTGCATCTACATAAATAATTCCCTGTATGGCTCCCTGGAAGCTGATCTCTGTAACTTGATTTTGTTTGGTCATGTGTCTTTTTCCTCCCTAGTCCCATTTTCCATTTCAAAAAACCATCTAAACTGCTGTAAGGTGAACTTATTCAAAGCTATGTCAGAGAGCCAATAATAATAATAATTACTAAAATAATAATTATTTATTATTATAGTAATAATAAAACTATACTATAATAATAATTATTTATTATTATTATTACCATTATTTTCAAGATGTTTTCCCTGGTGGACCCACAGTGTTTTTACATATAAGTATGGAGCAATTAGGCTTACTCCTGAGACTGGCTAACAACCATTATTGTGACGTAGTAGTGATAGGGCTCACACATGCTGCTTAATAACTTCTGTGCTTTTACATACAGATGTTATGTGCTTTGGATTACCCTCCTCTAACCTGCAGCAGACTAGTTGGAAGTGGAGGCCTGAAGGCCTGTTCTGAAATTCTTTTAGGACTAAAGAGTAAGCGATAATACTGACTTTCTCCTTTTTAGGAGCATTTATCTTCAGAGTGCTCTCTTCTATAGCCACGAATCTAAAACTTTATCTGCTGAGTAGAAAATTGAAAAATCAAGGAAATTACATAAAAAGAGGTAACTCCTACCTGCTGCATCTATTTTTAATAATAGTCCTGCTTATTTTTCAGTCTTACCTCTGCTTGGTTAAACTCATCAGTTTCTTTCAGAAACACAGTAGCTGATCAAACGCAAATGATTTGCACATTGAAATGCAGTTTCTACCTTGCTTGGTTTGATTGAGAGACAAGAATAAACATGCCATTTAAAATTTCACTTTTAAAGGTTACCATTAAAAGCAATGGATGTGACTACAGCATCTTCATAGATACTTTGTTTCTGATCCTTGCAATGGATATGACTATAGCATCTTCATAGATACTTTGTTTCTGTGCCTTGTAATGGATGTGACTACAGCATCTTCATAGATACTTTGTTTCTGTGCCTTGCCCCCTTCCGCTGCCTTTCCCCTCCTCTCTACACCCTTCCTGGCTGTTACAAGTGTTTTCATCTTGCTTTTCTTTTTTTTTTTGTCAATTTTTATTAGATATTTTCTTCATTTACATTTCAAATGCTATCCCGAAAGTCTCCTATACCCTTCCCCACATCCTGCTCCCCTACCCACTCACTCCCACTTCTTGGCCCTGGTGTTCCCCTGTACTGGGGCATATAAAGTTTACAAGACCAAGGGGCCTCTCCTCTCAATGATGGCTGACAAGGCCATCTTCTGCTACATATGCATCTAGAGACACGAGCTCTGGGGGTACTGGTTAGTTCATATTGTTGTTCCAACTATGGGGTTGTAGACCCCTTCAGCTTCTTGGGTACTTAATCTAGCTCTTCCATTGGGGGCCCTGTGTTCCATCCAATAGATGACTGTGAGCATCCATGTCTGTATTTGCTAGGCACTGGCATAGCCTCACAAAAGACAGCTATATCAGGGTCCTTTCACAAAAATCTTGCTGGCATGTGCAATAGTGTCTGGGTTTGGTGGCTGATTATGGGATGGATTCCTGGGTGGGGTAGACTCTGTATGGTCCATCCTTTCATCTTAGCTCTAAACTTTGTCTCTGTAACTCCTTTCATGGGTATTTAATTCCCTATTCTAAGGAGGAATGAAGTATCTACATGTTGGTCTTCCTTCTTCTTGATTTTCGTCTGTTTTGAAAATTGTATTTTGGGTATTCTAAGTTTCTGGGTTAATATCCACTTATCAGTGAGTGCATATCAAGTGACTTCTTTTGTGATTGGGTTAGCTCAGTCAGGATGATATCCTCCAGATACATCCATTTGCCCCAAAATTTTATAAATTCATTGCTTTTAATAGCTGAGTAATAATCCATCATGTAAATGTACCACATTTTCTGTATCCGTTCCTCTGTTGAGGGACATCTGGGTTCTTTCCAGCTTCTTGCTATTATAAATAAGTCTGCTATGACCATAGTGGAGCATGTGTCCTTATTACCAGTTGGAACATCTTCTTGGTATATGCTCAGGAGAGGTATTGCTGGATCTTCCAGTAGTACTATTTCCAATTTTCTGAGGAACCACCAGACTGATTTCCAGAGTGGTTGTACCAGTTTGCAATCCCACCAGCAATGGAGGAGTTCCTCTTTCTCCACATCCTCGCCAGCATCTACTGTCATCTGAATTTTTTTTTTCAGTGAAACTGACATTTTATTTTATGTTATTTTATTTTTTTCATTTTTTTCTCTTTATTAGATATTTTCTTCATTTACATTTCACATGTTATCCAGAAATTTTCCCTTACCCTCCCGCGTCCCCGCCCTGCTCCCCTACCCACCCCCTCCCATGTAATGGCCCTGGCATTCCCCTGTTCTGGGGCATATAGAGTCTGTATGACCAAGGGGCCTCTCTTCCCAATGATGGCCAACTAGGCCATCTTCTTCCATATATGCAGCTAGAGACATGAGCACAGGGGGAACTAGTTAGTTCATGTTATTCTTCCACCTAGAGGATTGAAGACCCCTTCCGCTCCTTGCGTACTTTCTCTAGCTCCTACCTTGGGAGTCCTGTGTTCCAACTAATAGCTGACTGTGAGCATCCACTTCTGTGTTTACCAGGCACTGGTATAGCCTCCCACAAGACAGCTATATCAGGTCCCTTTCAGCATTATCTTGCTGGGATATGCTATAGTGCTTATTTTGGTGGCTGATTATGGGAGGGATCCCTGGCAGCCGCTGTCACTGGTTGGTCCATCCTTTTGATTCAGCGTCACACATGATCTCTGTAACTCCTTCAGTGTGTGCTTTGTTTTTAATTTTAGGAAGGGGCAAAGAGACCACATTTTGAACTTCATACTTCTTGAGATTCATGTGTTTAGTAAGTTGTATCTTGGGTAGTCTAGGCTTCTGGGCTAGTATCCACCTATCAGTGAGTACATGTTATGTGAGTTCTTTTGTGATTGGGTTACCTCACTCAGGATGACATCCTCCAGATCCATCCATTTGCCTAGGAATTTCATATATTCATTGTTTCTAATAGCTGAGTAGTACTCCATTGTGTAAATGTACCAAATTTTTTGTATCCATTCCTCTGTTGAGGGACATCTGGGTTTTTTCCAGCTTCTGGCTATTATGAATAAGGCCGCTATGAACATAGTGGAACATGTGTCCTTATAACCAGATGGAAACTCTTCTGGATATATGCCAAGTAGAGGTATCGCTGGGTCTTCCGGTAGTACTATGTCCAATTTTCTGAGGTACCACCAGACTGATTTCCAGAGTGGTTGAACAAGCTTGCAGTCCCACCAACAGTGGAGGAGTGTTCACCTTTCTCCACATCCATGCCAGCATCTGCTGTCACCTGATATTTTGATCTTAGCCATTTTTACTGGTGTGAGGTGGAATCTCAGGGTTGTTTTGATTTGCATTTCCCTGATGATTAAGGATGTTGAACATTTTTTCAGGTGCTTCTCAGCCATTTGGTATTCCTCAGTTGAGAATTCTTTGTTTAACTCTGTGCCCCACTTTTTAATGGGGATATTTGATTTTCTGGTGTCCACCTTCTTGAGTTCTCTCTATATATTGGATATCAGTCCCCTATCCAATTTAGGATTGGTAAAGATCCTTTCCCAATCTGTTTGTGGTCCTTTTGTCTTGTTGACAGTATCTTTTGCCTTACAGAAGCTTTGCAACTTTATGAGGTCCCATTTGTCAATTCTCGCTCTTATAGCACAAGTCATTGCTGTTCTATTCAGGAATTTTTCCCCAGTGCCCATATCTTCGAGGCTTTTCCCCACTTTCTCTTCTATAAGTTTCAGTGTCTCTGGTTTTATGTGGAGATCCTTCAACCACTTAGACTTGACCTTCGTACAAGGAGATAAGAATGGGTCAATTCCCAGTCTTCTACATGATAACCGCCATTTGTGCCAGCACCATTTGTTGAAAAGGCTGTCCTTTCTCCACTGGATAGTTTTAGCTCCCTTGTCAAAGATCAGGTGAGCATAGGTGTGTGGATTCATTTCTGGGTCTTCGATCCTATTCCATTGATCTACCTGTCTGTTGCTGTACCAGTACCATGCAGTTTTTATAACGATTGCTCTGTAATACAGCTTGAGGTCAGGCATGGTGATTCCACCAGAGGTTCTTTTATTGTTGAGAAGAGTTTTTGCTAATCTAGGTTTTTTGTTATTCCAGATGAA
>LR752709.1:29906-64232 GCA_902729485.2 Mus minutoides
TCTCCTTTTGGTTTTTCTTAATTGTTTCTACTTCCATTTTTAGGTCCTGGATGGTTTTGTTCCATTCCATCACCTGTTTGGTATTGTTTTCCTGTAACTCTCTACGTATTTCCTCTTTAAATGCTTCTAGTTGTTTATCTGTGTTTTTCTGTACCTCTCTAAGTTTTTCCTCTTTAAATGCTTCTACTTGTTTATCTGCTTTTTTCTGTATTTCCTTTTTGTAGTCCTCCATCATCATCCAGACGAGTGACTTTATATCCATGTCCTGTTTTTCTGGTGTGCTGTTGTATCTAGGACTTGATGGGGTGGGTGAGTTTGGATCTGGTGATGCCAAGTACCCTTGGATTCTGTTGCTTTTGTTCTTACGCCTACCTCCTGCCATCTCTAACCAAGGAGACCTGGTGTTGGTGCAGGCCAGAAAGGAGAGTCTGAAATGGTCTGGGCCTTTATCTCTGTCCTGTCTGGTGACTCTGGTCGCACAGGATTGGGCAGGAACAGATGCTGCCTTCAGCTGCTCACCTGTGGTCCCAAGACAACCTGGGGGGTCCGTGGAGAGTGTGCAGAGCTCGCGCCTAAGCCCTGGGCTGGTGTGGGCGCACAGGACCAGACCGGAAGGGGAAGGGAGAGTCCGTCCTGGGCTGGGCCTCTAACTCTGTCCTGGCTCGTGACTCAGGTCGCATGGGATTGGGCAGGAACAGATGGTGCGTTCAGCTGTTCACCTCGATGTGTGCCTAGTGTGCTGGGGTGTGGAGAGTGTGCAAGTGGCCCTATCCGCTGCGTTCAGAGAGGGATGAGGGCGGGCGGCCAGCGGCGGGGGAGGTCCTGGCTGGCTGGGAGGGGTCCCAGCCTCTGGTTGGTCTGAGATCCTCTGTTCCAGCTGCTGCAGCAACTGGGCCACTGGACCCTCCGCGATTTCAAGGCCCCTGGTGCGCTCTACTCACCTTTAACCCCGAAGTGTGCCTAATGTCCTGGGGTGTGGAGAGTGCGCAAGCGGCCCTATCCACTGCGTTCAGAGATGGATGATGGCGGGCGGCAGGCGGCAGGGGAGGTCCTGGCTGGCTGGGAGGGGTCCCAGCCTCTGGTTGGTCTGAGATCCTCTGTTCCAGCTGCTGCTGCAACTGGGCCACTGGACCCTCTGCAATTTCCAGGCCCCTGGTGCGCTCCACTCACCTTTAACCCCGAAGTGTGCCTAATGTCCTGGGGTGTGGAGAGTGCGCAAGTCCATCTGAATTTTTTTAATCTTAACCATTCTGACTGGTGGGAGATGGAATCTCAGGGTTGTTTTCATTTCCATTTCCCTGATGATTAAGGATGTTGAACGTTTTTTTCAGCTGCTTCTCAGCCATTCAGTATTCCTCAGTTGAGAATTCTTTGTTTAACTCTGTACCCCATTTTTAATGAGGTTACTTGAATTTTGGAGTCCAGCTTCTTGAGCTCTTTGTATATATTGGATATTAGTACCCTATCAGATTTAGGATTGGTAAAAATCCTTTCCCAATCTGTTGGTGGCCTTTTTGTCTTATTGAGAGTGTCTTTTGCCTTACAGAAGCTTTGCAATTTTATGAGGTCCCATTTGCCAATTCTCGTTCTTACAGCACAAGCCATTGATGTTCTGTTTAGGAATGTTTTCACAGTGCAGATAACTTTGAGGGTTTTCCCCACTTTCTCCTCTATAAATTTTACTGTCTTTGGTTTTATGTGGAGTTCCTTGATCCACTTAGACTTGAGCTTTGAATAAGAAGTTAAGAATGGATCAATTCACATTCTTCTACATGATAACTACCAGTTGTGCCAGCACCATATGTTGACAATGCTGTCATTTTTTCCACTGGATGGTTTTACCACCCTTGTCAAAGATCAAGTGACCATAGTTGTGTGGGTTCATTTCTGGGTCTTCAATTCTATTCCATTGATCTACCTGTCTGTTGCTGTACCAGTATCATGCAGTTTGTTTGTTTGTTTGTTTGTTTGTTTTTTCACAATTGCTCTGTAGTACAGCTTGAGGTCAGGGATGGTGATTCCACCAGAGGTTCTTTTACTATTGAGAATAGTTTTTTTTTTTTTTTTGATATCCTAGGTTTTTTGTTATTCCAGATTAATTTGCAAATTGCCCTTTCTAACTCAGTGAAGAATTGAGTTGGAATTTTGATGGAAATTGCATTGAATCTGTAGATTGCTTTCAGCAGGACAGCCATTTTGACTATATTAATCCTGCCAATCCATGAGGATGGGAGATCATTCCAACTTCTGAGATCTTCAATTTCTATCTTCAGAGACTTGAAGTTCTTATCATACAGATCTTTCACTTCCTTAGTTAGAGTCACACCAAGTTATTTAATATTTTTTGACTACTGTGAAGGGTGATGTTTCCCTAATTTTTTTTTCTCATCCTGTTTATCCTTTGTGTAGAGAAAGGCCATTGATTTGTTTGAGTTAATTTTATATCCAGCTACTGCACTGAAGCTCTTTATCAGGATTAGGAGTTCTCTGGTAGAATTCTTAGGGTCAATTATATATACTATCATATCATCTGCAAATAGTGATATTTTGAATTCTTCCTTTCCAATTTGTATCCACTTGATCTCCTTTTGTTGTCGAATTTCTTTGGCTAGGACTTCAAGTACTATATTGATTAGGTAGGGAGAAAGTGGGCAGCCTTGTCTAGTCCCTGAATTTAGTTGTATTGCTTTGAGTTTCTCTCCATTTAGTTTGATGTTGGCTACTGGTTTGATGTATATTGCTTTTATTATGTTTGGGTATGGGCCTTGAATTCCTGATCTTTCCAAGACTTTTATGATGAATGGGTGTTTTATTTTTCAAATGCTTTCTTAGCATCTAATGAGATGATCACGTGATTTTGTCTTTGAGTTTGTTCATATAGTGGATTACCTTGATAGATTTCCATATATTAAACCATTCCTGTATCCCTGGGATGAAGTCTACTTGGTCTTGATGGATGATCATTTTGATGTGTTCTTGAATTCTGTTAGCAAGAATTTTATTGAGTATTTTTGCATCGATATTCATAATTGGAAATTGGTCTGAAGTTCTCTATCTTTGTTGGATATTTGTATGGCTTAGGTATCAGAGTAATTGTGGATCATAGAATTTATTGGGTAGAATACCTTCTGTTTCTATTTTGTTGAATAGTTTGAGGAGAATTTGGGATTAGGTCTTATTTGATGGTCTGATAGAACTCTGCACTAAACAACCCATCTGGTCCTGGGCTTTTTTTTTTTTTTTTTTTTTTGGTTGAGAGACTATTGATGACTGCTTCTATTTCTTTATGGGAAATGGGGAAATGGGACGGTTTAGATAGTTAATCTGATCTTGATTTAACTTTTGTACCTGGTATCTGTCTATGAAGTTGCCCATTTCATCCAGGTTTTCTAGATTTGTTGAGTACAGCCTTTTGTAGTAGGATCTGATGATGTTTTGGATTTCCTCAGGTTCTGTTGTTATGTCTCCTTTTTCATTTCTGATTTTGTTAATTAGGACGCTGTCTCTGTACCCTCTAGTTAGTCTGGCTAAGGGTTTATCTATGTTGGTGATTTTCTCAAAGAACCAGCTCCTGTTTTGCTTGATTCTTTGAATAGTTCTTTTTGTTTCCACTTTGTTGATTTCAGCCCTGCGTTTGATTATTTCCTGGCAACTACTCCTCTTGGGTGAATTTGCTTCCTTTAGTTCTAGAGTTTCTAGGTGTGCTATAAAGCTGCTAGTATATGCTCTCTCTAGTTTCTTTTTGGAGGCACTCAGGGCTATGAGTTTTCCCCTTAGGACTGCCTTCATTGTGTCCCATAAGTTTGGGTACGTTGTGGCTTCATTTTCATTAAATTCTAAAAAGTCTTTAATTTCTTTCTTTATCTTCCTTGACCAAGGTATCATTGAGTAGAGTGTTCAGTTTCCTCGTGAATGTTGGCTTTCTATTATTTATGCTATTATTGAAGATCAGCCTTAGTATATGATGATCTGATAGGATGCATGGGATAATTTCAATATTTTTGTATCTGTTAAGACCTGTTTTGTGACTAATTATTTGGCCAATTTTGGAGGAGGTACCATGTCATGCTGATAAGAAGGTATATCCTTTTGTTTTAGGATAAAATGTTCTGTAGATATCTGTTAAATCCATTTGTTTCATAACATCTGTTAGTGTCTATTTGTGTCTGTTTAGTTTCAGTTTCCAAGATCCGTCCATTAGTGAGAGTGGGGTGTTAAAGTCTCCCATTATTATTGTGTGAGGTGCAATGTGTGCTTTGAGCTTTACTAAAGTTGCTTTAATGAATATGGCTACACTTGCATTTGGAGCATAGATATTTAGAATTGAGAATTCATCTTGGTAGATTTTACCTTTGATGAGTATGAAGTGCCCTTCCTTGTCTTTTTTGATAATTTTGGGTTGGAAGTCTATTTTATTCTATATTACAATGGCTACTACAGCTTGTTTTTTAGGACTATTTGCTTGGAAATTGTTTTCCAGGCTTTTACTTGGAGGTAGTGTCTGTCTTTTTCCCTGAGGTGTGTTTCCTGTAAGCAGCAAAATGTTGGGTCTTGTTTGTGTAATCAGTCTATTAGTCTATGTCTTTTTTGGGGGAATTGAGTCCATTGATATTAAGAGAAATTAAAGAAAAGTAATTGTTGCTTCTTGTTATTTTTGTTGTTATAGTTGGGATTCTGTTCTTGTGGCTGTCTTCTTTTAAGTCTGTTGAATGATTACTTTCTTGCTTTTTCTAGGGTATAGTTTACAACTTTGTGTTGGTGTTTTCCCTTTTTTTTTTTTTTTTTTTTTTGGTTTGGTTTTTCGAGACAGGGTTTCTCTGTGTAGCCCTGGCTGTCCTGGAACTCACTTTGTAGACCAGGCTGGCCTCGAAGTCAGAAATCCGCCTGCCTCTGCCTCCCGAGTGCTGGGATTAAAGGTGTGTGCCACCATGCCTGGCTGTGTTTTCCCTTTTTTAATCCTGTGAAAGTCTGGATTCATGGAAAGATATTGTGTGAATTTTGTTTTGTCCTGGATACTTTCTGTTCTCCATCTATGGTTATTGAGAGTTTTGCTGGGTATAGTAGCCTGGGCTGGCATTTGTGTTCTCTTAGGGTCTGTATATCATCTGTCCAGGATCTTCTGGCTTTCATAGTCTCTCGTGAGAAGTCTTGAGTAATTCTATTAGGTGTGCCTTTATATATTACTTGAACTTTTCCCTTTACTTCTTTTAATATTTTGTCTTTATTTAGTGCATTTGTTATTCTGATTATAATGTGTCAGGAGGAATTTCTTTTCTGGTCCTGTATATTTGGAGTTCTGTAGGCTTCTTGTATGTCCATGGGTAACTCTTTCTTTAGGTATGGGACCTTTTTTTCTATAATTTTGTTGAAGATATTTGCTGGTTCTTTAAGTTGCAAATATTCCCTCTCAAATATTCCTAGTATCCGTAGGTTTGGTCTTCTCATTGTGCCCTGGATTTCCTGGATGTTTTGAGTTAGTATCTTTTTTTGTATTTTGCATTTTGTTTTATTGTTTTATCCATGTTCTCTATGGAATCCTCTGCACCTGAGATTCTTTCTTCCATCTCTTGTATTCTGTTGCTGATGCTCATATCTATGGTTCTTGGTTTCTTTCCTATGGTTTCTATCTCCAGAGTTGTCTCCCTTTGGGTTTTCTTCATGGTTTCTACTTCCATTTTTAGATCTTGGATGGTTTTGTTAAATTCCATCCCCTGTTTGGTTTTGTTTTTCTGTAATTCTTTAAGGGATTTTTGTATTTCTTCTTTAAGGACTTCTACCTGTTCAGCAGTGTTTGCCTGTAGTTCTTTAAGGAGTTCTATCTGTTTAGCAGTGTTCTCCTGTAATTCCTTGAGGGATTTGTGTTTCTGCTTTAAAGGCTTCTACATGTTTATCAGTGTTCTCCTGTATTTCTTTAAGTGAGTTATTAATGCTCTTCTTAAAATCTTCTACCACCATCATGAGATATCATTTTAAATCTGAGTCTTGCTTTTCAGGTTTGTTGGGGTATTCAGGACTCCCTGTCATGGGCATACTGGGTTCTGATGATGCCCTCTGTTCCTGGTTTCTGTTAGTAAGATTTTTACATTTGCCTTTTGCCACCAGGTAATCTCTGGTGTTAATGTTCAAGCTGTCTCTGGTTGGAGCTCGATCCTCCTGTGATTCTGTTAGCCTCTGTCGGAACTCCTGGGAGTCCAACTCTCACCTGAGTCCCAGTGCTCAGAACACTCTCTGCAGGCAAGCTCTCCTCTTGCAGGGCAAGTTTCCAGAAGTGTGGAGCTCTGATCTACCTCTTGAGTCCTGGGGTCAGATCCCTCCCTGTAGGCAGACTCTCCTCTGGCAAGCAAGATGACAAGGGGTCTGGGTCTCAGCTCTGCCTCCTGGCTGAGGATGAAGGCCAGACAGGACCCTGTCCAAGAAGCTCTGTTGCTTCTGTCACCCCTGTGCTCTCATGTGATCATGAGGTCCTGGTGTGCTAGGGTTCCTGCGGTGTGGAGAGTCCTCTGGGTCCCTTGACACCCTCGTCTGGGTTTATGCGGAAGATGGTGGGTCTGGCCCTGACTGGAAAGAATTCCAGTTTCTGGTTGAGTGGAATTCATTTGTTCCTGTTCCTGATGGCACAAGACCCTCCACGATCCTTTGGAGCTGATGCTGTGTTCCACTCATCTGTGATCCCAAGATCCCGGGTGTATTAAGGTTCCTGTGACATGGAGAGTCTTCTGGGGCTCTTGGCGTCCTTGGCTGGTTTCAGGCGGAAGATGGTTCAGTTGGCCCCAACCAGAACGGATCCCAACCTCTGGCCAAGCAGGGTTATTTTATCCCTGTTCCTGCTGGCACAAGACCTTCCACGATTCTTTGGAGCTGATGTTGCATTCCACTCACCGTGATCCTGAGGAGATCCCAAGGTCCTGCAGCGTGGAGAGTGCTCTAGGCCCTTGGCGGCCTCCATCTTGCTTTTCTTTATTCCCTGTTCTCTCTCCTCTTTCTTTAAGACCTCAATTCTCTTTTTCTTCCCTTTGGTTCCTTTCTAATTTCATGACCTACATTGATATGCACACACATATAAAAACTAAAATTGAGGATCTGTGAGAAAACTGTGTTGTTTGACTTTCTGTGTCTGGGCTACTTTGCTTAGCATAGTAGCTTCCATTTCATCATTTTCCTACAAATATTATGATTTCATTTTTCTTTAGAGTGGAATCAAATCTTCTATACATATACAATAGATTCACTTTATCTAAATGTTGACTAATATCCAGGCTGGTTCCATTTCTTAGCTATTCTTCACAGTGTACCAATAAATATAGTCGTGCAAAAGTCCACATGGGAGAACTTTGAGTATATATTTAGTTCTACTTGAGGATTTTGAGGAGACTTTATGATTTTTTGATGATTTCTATAATGGCCACATTAGTTTGTATTCTGAACAGCAATTAATAAAAGTTTCTTACTCCATATCCTTTGCAGAATATGTTGCTATTTGTTTTCTTATTAGTCATTTTGTCTGTGAAGAGAAGGAATTTCAAAACATTTTAAATAAAAATTTTCCAATAATAACACAGGAATCCACCCCAAGAATTGACATGAAGTTAAACAAACCTCTTCACATTATTGAAAAGTATCAGTAATGTAAAGAGGCAACGTCTAGAATGGGGGGCGGGGAGGAGTCTTTGCCATTTATATTTCAGACAAAGACTTAATATTTAGAATACAATAAGAAATATACAAATTAAACACCAAAAACCCAAATCTTCCAGTCACTGTATAAGATATTAAACTGAAAAGGTACCAGAGAAGTTCATATGACCACATAGAGAGTGATTAAAATCTTTTCTTTCTTTCTTTCTTTCTTTCTTTCTTTCTTTCTTTCTTTCTTTCTTTCTTTCTTTCTTTCTTTCTGTCTGTCTGTCTGTCTGTCTTGTGTGTATGTGTGTATACATAAGAGTGCCCTGACAGAGTATTGTCTCCTTCTGTATTTCTGGTTAGTGTACACTGATGATATAATCACTGACAGGAAGTTCTAAGGTTTTTATTGCCTCTGTAAAATTGGGCAGCATCGGTGGCTTAAAATCATCCAGACATGAGGTTCTGGGGTCACAAAGTCTGCAAGAACCTCTTTAAGTGGAATTATCTATGGGTCTATGCTGGATTCTGGGGGGGGGGGGGGTTCCAGAAGACCAAATCTGAATGTAGGTGGCATCATTGCATGCCCTGGTGTCCCAGACTAAATGAAAGGGGAGAATGAGCTGAGCACCAGATTCATGCTTCTCCGGCTCAAGCTCCTGCTGCCCTGACTTCACTGCCGAGAATGTTGTACCCTTGAACTGTGATCTGAAATATAGCCTTCATTTCTTATTTGATTTTCTCAGGCATTTCACTACATTTGGAGAGAAGTAATTAATATACCAGGTCTGAGAATTAGGATGCAAACATTTATGTAGAGTGTTTGGCTTATCAGGATGCTTTTGCATCCTAATAGCTATTTTAGCTATATTGTTGATAATATGTGCCATGTTAACTTGTCTTTTTCACCTGTACAGCTCAGCTACAATTGAAATGTCCTCTCTGTACATTTGTACAGTATGACATATACATTTACTGGTTATGCAAAATCTTTACTTTGTATATATTTTCTCTTAACCCCTAGGGAACATCTTATAGCATGTGAAGTGATTCCTTATAAAATATTAAGATGAACAAAGCCACCGTGGCATTTATAATGAATAATGTAGATAAAGTTAAGTTCATTATTCATTTACTCAAGAGTAATAACTACTTGTTTTAGCATGGATCCATCTCTAAGTATTTAAAATAGGATTTTAGTAACAGAATTAACATCTCCCAGAAGAGCAAGGAGTGCCACATCTGCCAGATTGATTGACATCTACCCCTTTTCCTTCCTATTGTTGACTTTTGTTACAAAACCTCCACCCACATTCATTATCTGTGAGTTTGCAAGGCTACCAATGGGATAAATAGTGGTTTGGGAAGAAATTTATCCTACCTACCTCTCTCCTTATTCTGCTAATTACCTAACTTCTCTGTGTAACATATCTAACATCTAATATGATTGCATGTCTTTCAATAATGCTTATCTGTGTATACACTGTCAAAAACTACATGAATTATTTTGGTCATATATTTGTATTTGGGCATTTATGCTTGTTTGGTTTGGTTTTAAGAGAGGGCCTTACTCATTAGCATATGCTGAGAAGATACTCAACTTTCAGCTCAACCTGTCTCTGAGTTTATGACAAATCTCTTGCTGGACCCTCTTGAGTGCAGGTGTAATCAATAATGTCTAAAAATTTTCCAGTTTTAACTAACTTGAGCTTAGAAGCATTTGCTATAATTTGTGTATTACTATTTTTTGTTATATTATGATATAAAATTTTAGGAATGATAAAAATGTCAATGTGCCAAATACTTAAAAGAATTGTTAGTGGTCACTGGAGAAGAAGGAGGAGGAGGAAGAGGAGAAGGAGAAGGAGAATAAGAAGAAGAGGAAAAAGAAAAGAAGAAGAAGAAAGAAAAGAAGAAGAAAATAATAATAATAATAATAATAATAATAATAATAATAATAAGAAGAAGAAGAAGAAGAAGAAGAAGAAGAAAAAGAAAATAGGTGAAGTAGGGTTCGAAACCATTAAGTTTGTGTCAGATTTGCTAGAAACTCCACATTTCATCATCCACTGATATTCCTGTCTTATTTCAGGTATTTACTGTCTCTTCCTTTCTACCCTACTTTCTGTGAAACATTGATTAAATGTTTAATATATGAATTGTGTGTCTTGGGCCTTATAAACATAAGAAAGGACACATTTTATGCTTCAAAGAAGTATCTAATTCCTAAAACCAAAAACTTATGTTTGGCTCAAGAGAAGAAGAGTGATCATATGTATTTTAATAACCTGTTCAAATATGTACAAGCATTGTTAAATAGGAGAAAAATTCTAATTTTCACCTTATGAACTTGAACTGTTTCTGTTTCTTTTCAGTTTTCTCCCAAAACAATAGTTTTACTGGTCATAACCTAAGAACAATATAATTTTCTCCCTCTGATTAACTTCCTATATACTTGCAATAGTGCTTAATGTACATTATCTATTTGATTGGATTTAGACCAGTTATATAAATATATCTTTGGGTGTGTTTATGAGAGTATTTCAGGAAATGTGTAAGGACTGACTCTGACAGTGGGAAGCAGCGTTCCTATCTCCATTTTCTGAGGGCTGCTGCCATGGTTCTCCATCCTTGTTTTAATGTACCCTGAAATTGCTGGCCAAGTTGAACAATTAATTCCTCCCTTAAGTTGTTTGTGGCAGCTTGTTGTAGAACAAGTGACTTTGAGAAAAACAGCCACTGGCTTCATCAATTCAGCTGAGTTTACTTGCAGAACTTGGATGGGTAGTGACATGATGGATTTCCAAGAAGTCATTGGAACAGTGAATATGAATAATATATGGTTGAGTGAGAGTCTCAAAGAATTAATAAAGATGAGGAAGGAGTAGTCAAGAATCCCTGAGGATATACCTTTGTTGGCTGTTGACAGTCCCCTTAGAAAGAAGGTATGGGAGAGTCCTTATACCTTTACCTGAGATTCTAGGTCAGTCATAGGCAATTCTTCCATAATTGCACATGACCTCAGTGTCTCTTATGTGCTACCATGTATAGGTTGGGGATTGGTAGTTGAGAAGGGATTCATATGTGTGGCTTTGAGGAAGCCATTATTCACATCAAGGAGACTTTTCAGTGCCCATGCCTTGGGGTGACTGACACTCCTGTAAGCAGCTCTGGAGGTCATCCCAGTGAGCTCACTGCTGTTCCTGGGTGAATTTTTCTGGAGTTAAAGAACTTATACTTTGCTTTGTTGTTGGCACCTTATGAGGAAAGGGTAGATGTTTTTATCTCTCCAGGGAAAGAGTACAAGTAAGAATAAAAGCAGCTAATATTTTGAAAGCTGTAGTTTCTTCCTCTCCATGTAGTTGAAAATTTGACCTGTTATATTCAAGGACAGCCACAGAATTTAATGTACTTCCAGAAAGTATAAAAGTAGTGACTTGAAGATTCAGAAACTGTATAAGATCTCTCCCAATGGGAATAGCAGTAAAGTTGCCTGATTCTTTTCTAATGGACATAGAGGAAATTGTTGGCTCATATTGAGATGCTAGCTCCAGTGTTTGGAGGGTGAATATGAGTTGTTTGTACTCTGCTGTAGAAGCACCATGATTCCCTCATACTAGCTCCTTCACCTTTTGGCTGTATACCTTTCCAAGACAATCTCCCCAGCCTACTGCCTTATGTTACTTAAATAAATTTCTTCTATGCAGGAATTTGTTATAACTTACATCTGTTATAACAACTAAGTTCTGATTGATGCACATATCTTTTTAGTTAACACTATATTACAAGAAAATTACAGCTTGTACATTGGCAGGAATAGTCATCTTGTCAGAAAAGCAACTCATTTCACTCATAAACTTTATATTATTGTTAAAGAATACTAGCATAATATATCTTATGTGTTTTTTATATTAGAAATATTTTTTTGTTACTGTGACAAAATAGCATGAATAACTTAAAGGGGGAGGAATTATTATGGCTCATGGTTTTAGAAGCTTTAGTCCATGTTCAGTCATGTCCAGTGTTTGTGTCAAGAAGAAAAACAGCATTATGGTAGAAAGGCATAGGAGAAAAAGAAAGAGGAGATGAAAAGAGATAGAAGGGATAGAGAGACATAAAGACTTAAAGACATGGAGGACATAAAGGCATATATACATGCATAGATATGCGCATGTGCATATCTATGAGAGAGAGGGGGGAATATAGGGGTGAGAAGGAGAGGGAAAGGAGAGAATAGCAGGCCTAGTTTTGATTTGACTTTAAAGTATACCCCTAATGTCACACTGCTCCCACCTGGTCTATGCACAGTAAAATTTTGAGAAATTCATAAAACAGTGTCTGCAGCTAAAGATTTAGGCTCAACACATGAGTTTGTGGGGGCACTTCATGTTTATATGCATGTATAACAATTTTATTGAAAATTTATAATGACTTATTTTGCCAGAAATTTCTGCAACTGGTAATTCCATTGTTTTACACATTTTTATCTAGCAAAACTGAGCCTTGCTATATTTATCTACATTTCTAGGCCTCACTCAACTTGTTTAGTGATGGCCTCATGATATGATAAGCTAATTTCAAGCAAGTGAGTTGAAATACACATCTTTTGCATGTTTCAATTCTCAGAATCTTTCAGTTATGAATTGTTTGTTTTCTTTCTCGGAAACTGCCACTCTGAGCCAAATCACAAATTAATAATGGTGTTTGATTGAAGATATTTCATATTAAGGCCTAGGTTGCATTAATCATTTTTCTATGTTATGAATCATGGATATGAGGTAATTGAGATATATAATTCAGCCTTAGAAGAAAGGGGATTTTAAATTTTGCTGCTAAAAGACTTCAGTGGATCAAGTTGCAGAATTTTATGCCTTGTCATATTCATCTATGAGTTAGCTCAGTTAAGAACATCCTTCACCCATAGGCTACATTCAAAGTAAGTTGTGTATCCTTTATAGTGAAAAAGGTCAGCACACGCAGCAAGCACAGCTGAGATCTCATTCTGTCGCTACTGATGACTTCCTGAATCATCTGTGCATAGTTCTATCTCCTGGCATTGAATGTTTTATCTCTAAGGAGAGGGGTCTTTAAATAAAAATTATGTCTCTATGTGTGAATAATGCATATGTGGGGGCACATGTGCTCAATAACATACACAGAGGTATTAACACACATCCATGAAGTCGATTTTCCCACCCACATTTATGTGGGTTTTCTGGTCAAGAATAGGTCATCTGGTCTAAATGAATATAAATGTTATCCTCTGAGTCACTGTTATCCCAGAGAAGTCCTAACTTGTCAGTCTTTCAGTGCAGTGCCTCCTCTCATCTTTGCAAAGGCAGTTATATGTTTAGTTATATATTTGCGTTTCTGCATTTGATATTCATAGCACAGAGAAGTCTACTTTACCATGAGGTCTTTCCTTATGCTTACTGACTTAGGACATAGCTGTGTTATATCTAACCAGGTTCAGTTACTAGCTAAAACATAAGACGATTGAGGGTTTGGAAGCATTTACTATCTCAAATTCTCTAAATTCTCTTGTTGTTTTATCATCATGCCTCAAGAATGATTAGTTAGTACCTAACTCTCTAGTGCCTAAGCAGAGTTCAATTATTTACATATTCTGTTGGTTAGGTACATGTACTCTGAGCTGCATGGCCTATACGGAATTCTATTTCTGCAACTTCTTAATAAAAGTACATCAGATGATTTTTTTCACTTCTTTATACTTCTTTTTTACCATAACATGTGATTGTGATAAGGTGTATGGCATTAACTAGGTTAGACTATTAAGTAAGAGAAAATACACAAACACAAAGGGCAACATCTAATGTATAATGGAAAACAATGATGAGTAGCTTTTATAATCACTCATCCAAAAAATCCTTTGATAATCCAACAGGTGTGATTTCCATAAGACAGAATTGTCTTAACAGCAATGGAGACACTAAAACTGTCTTTTTTGTAATTTACTTTCCCTTTTATTGAAAACAGACTATTTTCTCATACAATATTCCCTGATTATAGTTTCCCTCCCTCCACTGCTCCCAGTCCCTCCTGCCCTCTGCTTCCATCCAGGTCCATTAGAAAAGAAGGGGCTTCTAAGACTTAACAAGCAAGCATAGCAAAATAAAATATAACAAGATAAAACAAAAACCACCAGTGGAAAGTTGGGTGAGGCAAGTCAATAGAAGGAAAATGGCTGAAGAGATGACACAAGAATCTGAGACCCACTCTCTCATGCACTCAAGAGCCCCATACAAAAGCTCAGCTGAAAGCTATAATGAACACACAGAGAACCTAGTGAAGGATCATGGAAGCTCTGTGCATGCCGCCTCAGTCTCTGTGTGTTCACATAAGCTTTGTTCAGTTGATTTAAGACTTGTTCTCCTGGTATCCTCCATCTCCTCTTGCTTTTATCCTCTTCCAATTTCTATTCTGTAGGGTTCTCAGAGCTCCGAGGAGAGGGATTTGGTAGGAACATCCCATTTAGGGCTGAGTGTTTCAAAGTCTCTCATTCTCTGCATAGCGTCTGGCTGTGGGTCTCTGTATTTGTTCCCATCTGATGCAGGAGAAAGCTTCTGTGATGATGGCTGAATAAGGCACCAAGCTATGAGTATAGCAGAATATCATAGAGTCATTTTAACCCTATTTCTAAAAAGAGCAGTAACATTTGGCTTTTCTCCAGGTCTCTGGGCTATCCATTTTTTGTTCTTGGTCACTGTAGCAGTGTCAAGTACGCACTCCATCTTGTGGATTAGACCTTAATTCAAATCATGGATTGGATACTCCAGTGCTGGCTTTGATCCACCATTGCCCTAGTATATTTTGCAGACAGGATAGCATTGTAGATCAAAGAGTTTGTGTCTGATTTGGCATTTATGTTTTGGTAGCCTGTTTATCTTTTGGTAATGTATAGCATACCACCCTGTATCCTAGACATTAGAAAATAAGTGTGAAGGTTCTTTGTAGGTACCAGCCTGACTTCTTCATGTTCAATAAGTTGTGTGGTGTTGTTCAGCAATGGGACTTTTCTGTCAGTTTATGGAGAGCAACCTATTGTCTTGGCAACAGCCTACGTTGTTTGGAGATTTCCATGGGATACACCCTGCTCAGCAACTCAATGGTATGTTATGTAGTCCCTGCACTGGGAAGGTTGGTGAAAAGAGATGGCCAGTTGGGACTCCATCTCCTCCAGTACTTGGAGACTTCATTAGGATTGTTCATATATTTTAGGAAGTTTCTATTGTACTAAATTTCCATACCACCCTTAAATAAACCTTCATTCTCATTGTCTCTTCTCACATTCCCATCCTCAATGAAGTCTTCTTTCCCCCTCCCCATCTGGTCCTTCCATTTCCATTCTTCGTGACCTTAGTCTACCCATAAAATCTATTCAATCTCCCTTTGAGAGAGATACATGTGTCCTCCTAGCCCCTTCCTTCATACCTAACCTCTATGACTCTATGGGTGGTAGCTTAATTATCATTTATTTAATAGATGATATTCACAAATAAGCAGATACATACAATATTTATCTTTCTGTGTCAGGTTCTATTTCCTAGGATGATATCAGAAAGTTTAAGTAGTAAAAAAAAATAAATTCATATTTCTTACTTGTGCCTTATCAATATTTATTTGATGAGAAAACTACTTTTCTTTTCTTTTTCTCTTTTCTTTTTTGAGAGAGATATTCTGTATTTGAAAAAAGTGTTTTTGCAGAAAAATGAGGTCTGTTATTCATGGATTGAAACTTTCTAGGGATCATTTTGACCTAGACTTAATTTATTAATAAGAACATATACTAGAAGAGAGAGTTGAAGAAGCCACAACCTTGGAGCGTTGTCTGGCCAAAAAGGTTTAAGGCTTCAGAATTAAGTAAAGGCGGATGGATGTCCTTCAACCTGCCTTTTGCTAAATCCTTCTTAATCAGTTTCTTTTTCAGCTGCCGTGATAAAATATTCTGGAAAAAAAAAGCAACTTACATTAAAAAAGGGGTTTATCTCACAGTCTCAGGTTACAGTCCTTGATTTCTAGGACATCAGAAAGTAGAAACTTTTCTCACCCCAAATAATCCAATTAAAATACCCCACAAGCATGCCCATTGGCCAATGTAATCAGATATTGAAATTCCCTTTCTAGAAGATTCCAGTACCTGCTAAGGTGCCAATTGGCATCCACCTGACAACATGGCAGGCTACAGCTTATATACTGCAGCATGGAAGTTTCTCAGAAGCTATGAGTGCTGTCTCTTACAGGGAAGGAAAACTTTTAAAATGATCTAATACTCCTCGTGGTTTACTCGTAGTCTTTGTACCTGCTAAATTGTTTGTTTATTATTTAGATGGATCTCTTGCAAAGCTGAATAAAGATGAATGATGTCTCTCAGGGACAAGGGTCTGAGGTACATCATACTTTACATTTTTATAATAGAAAAATCATCTCACCAAGTGACATAAAAGCCATACCTTTAGTTACATAATGCAGATATATGTTCAAGGTCATGAGCCCTGTGCACCTTAAAGTGTAAAAATATAACCCTGGAAGTCTATCTTGAATAAATGCCATGAGAGTTCTTTTTGTGTTCTGCTACTTCAACTGTGTGGTTTTCTAGGGTCTAAACATATACCTGTATTACTTGATGCTTACCTAATTTATACTTCAATTTCTATAACATTTTAAAGGTATGATTTGGGGGAATCTCCAGAAAATTTCACGAAACAAAAACACAGTGAACCCCAGGTTGTACTAGTGTAGAATACACATTTCTTTCACGTTAAACAGCATTCTTCAGGTTAGCCAATCAGTAAGTACCATATCTGACTGCACACTATGTGCTTTTACCTTTATTTGATACTGAATACCAAGAGGAAGTGTTAATGTGTGCTTCAGACTTCAAAGTCTAATAGCAGACAGAGGGGAGGGAGAGCTTTTGCTTGCAATGACCTCATTCTTCAAATTCATTATATTCTGTGCATAGGGTAAACAGTCTCCTTCTCACATTGGCCTGGTCTCTGAGATGAGTTCTCCCTTCCCAGACTTGTGTCACTTCAGATCAGTTTTCAGGATGTCGGGTAAACTTGGTAAAGTTTGGAAGTGAAATCTTAGGACAATTTTTTCCTCCACATTTTCTAATTTTTTATTTCTAGGAAAATATGTAAGCATGTCTGCAGCCATGTCAGATATGGGCCACACACAAAAAAATTTTTCTATGAGTGCAACGGCCTTCTTAGGGTTTTATTACTATGAGGAGACACCATGACCAGAGCAACTCTTATAAAGAAAAAAACAATTTGAGATGGCTTACAGTTTAGAGGTTTAGTCCACTGCCATCATGGTAGGAATCATGGTGGTATGCAGGTATACATGGTGCTAGAGAGGTAGCTCTGAGTTCCACATTTGAAATGCCAGGTAGCAGGAAGAAAGAGTAAGCCACTGGCCTTGGCTTGAGCTTCTGAAATGTGAAAAACCTCTTCCAGTAATGCAGTTCCTCCAAAAAGGCCACACATACTTCAAAAAGTTTCTACCTCTCAATAGTGCAACTCCCTATGAAGCTCTGATAGATATTTTCACTTAAACTACCATAGTGGCTTTGGATGGAAATTGAAAAATAGTGAGGTTTTGGTGAGAATTCTCCTAAGAAGAGAGTATATATTTGGTCTTAAAAGTTTGATCCTGTCTATGGGGAACCCTAGGGAAGATGCCTACCAGTATGGGGTATGGAGACGTAAGTGGCCATCTCCTGTAGACTTCCAGGGGAGGGAGAGAGAGAGGGAGACGTCAACCCTCCTACAGAACCTTCAACCCAAAATTTGTCCTGCCTACAAGATGTTCAGGGTAAAGATGGAGCACAGATTGAGGGAACAGCCAGCAACTGCCTCAACTTGAAACACATGCCAGGTAACAAACCCAATCCCTGAAACTATTACTAATATTCTGCTATGCTTGCAGACAGGAACCAAGCATAACTGTCTCCTGAGAGGCTTCATCCAGCATGCAGACACCCACGCCAAACATCAGGTGGTGCTACAGGAGTGTTGTGGAAGCGTTGGAGGTAGAATTGAGTGAGCCAGAGGGGTCAAGGACAGAACACAAAGACCTACAGAGTCAACTAACCTGGCCCATGGAGGCTTACAAAGACTGAACCACCAACTAGAGAACATCGAGAGGCTGGACTTAGGATGCCTGCACATTTTTAGCAGATGTGCAGCTTGGTCTTCATGTGGGTCCCCTCACGCTTGCAGTAGGGGCTGTCTCTGACTCTCTTGCCTGCCATTGGATCCCCTTTGCCTAACTGAGCTTCCTGGTTGGGCTTCAGAGGGAGAGAATGTGCTTAGTCCTACTGCTATTAAATGATCCAGGGTGGGGCGGTGCCCAAGGCTGGGGCAGTACCCAAGGCTGGCTTCCCCTGCTCTGGGGTGATCCAGGCTGGGGTGGTACCCAAGGCTGGCCTCCCCTGCTCTGGGGTGATCCAGGGTGGGGTGGTACCCAAGGCTGGCTTCCCCTGCTTTGGGGAGAAGAGAATGGAAGCAGGGGACTGGGAGGAGATGGGGCAGGAGCAATCGGGATGTTAAGAGAATAGGAAATAAATTAATAAAATACATTATTTTTATTAGATATTTTCTTTAATAAAATATATTTCTGGAGATTCAAGCTGTTTTCTTGTTACTGATAATCTGGCAAGCTATAATATCCATGATCATAATAATACTGTTCTCATAATTTATAATGTTAACATCTGTTTATGCATATTACAATATTATTTTATGTATCATCATTACGTATGTGTGTGTATGTGTTTGTATGTGTGTATGTGTTTATATGTCTGTGTGCCTGTGTGTCTATGTGTAGTCAGAAGACAACTTTCAGGAGTTGCCGTCTTTCCACTCTGGGCTCTAGGGCTCATGTATGTGTTCAGGCTTGCACAGAAAGCCTCTTTACCAGCTGAGCCATCTTGACAGCCTTCAGTATGTCTCTTTCCTTTTAGAAGATTAACTAGCATGTTTTACTCTATCCATCCTAAAATAGCAAATACTTTCGGACACATTGACTGCCCTGTGTTCTCAAATATTCATTTGGTTTGATGCTCAGACAACATAAATGACTATTTTACTCTTTAACCCTTAGTGTGCCTGTGAGTGTGTGCCTGTGAGTGTGTGCCAGTGAGTGTGTGCCTGTGAGTGTTTGCCTCCCTCTGTTGTTTGCTCCTCACGATCCTAAACTCTCGTGGTGAATTTTCCACCCTGATCTACTCAACTGAAATAATTTTACTGAGCACTTACTAAGTGGATGGAAATTTTGGTAATTGATTTAAGCATTTTGTAGCAGAATTTCCCTGCCTTTCATGACACAGTATGAAAAAGCTAGATATGATCCACTTTACACTCAATTTGATATTTCAATCTATTCTTTAATAAATTGTAGTTGTTTAGGGAATCCTGAGCTTATGTTGTGGAAAATAGGATCAGTTAAGTAAATTAGTAACTAAAGCAGATGACATATCTTAACATAATAAAAAATAAGGCAGAGCATGGATCAGGGTGTACTACTGGATTTTTGCAAGAAGGAAAATTTTCTGGCTTCTCTTTGAATGCTTGCAGGTTCTGAAGCCTACTTTTTCTGATACAAACATGCTACAGTAAGGTTTAATGTAGGCTGGGAAAATCGAGGACTTCAGGAGCCACTTAACATTTTTATTTAATTTTGTACTTCATTCATATTGAAGGGCCATACTTCCCTGTTTCCTGGGAGGCACATACTATTCAAGTTTCGGGCGATCCACCACCTCTTCTGGGAATCTGCTCCTGATCATCTCTCATTTCTCCAGGTATAAGCAATCACTCACGCTTCCCCTCTGAGCTGCACTGGCCTCTGCTCTGGCAGTCCTCCAGTTCCATCTTTTATTGCACCTCAGAGAACAGAGCCTTGTGTCGGTGGAATTGGTTCCTACCTCATACTGTGTCCAGGGCTTGGAACATAGTTAATGTTTAATTAATGGTTGTTTGAAGAATTTGGCAAAAGACCAGGTCAAGTAATCAGATTGTCCATGTTTTTATTGCAATCCAAGGGTATTTTAAGATAAATATTTTTCAAAGACTTAAAAGTCTCTGATAAGCCAGAGGCTCTTTGAAATTAGTAATATCTTTCAATATATCTAAAATAAGATTTAAAAAATTTAGAGTTAAGAAATTGAGATATTTAAATAAACAGTGCAACATTGAGAGGAAAGGTCAGCTTGCAAATCACTGATTATCTCTAAAACTGTGAAATGGGAGATTGGCCCATTACAAGGACAGGTCGCATGGGTCAATACTGAGCTCTGCAGTTTATTTGTAGCTCTCTATGTAGTTTATGTCTCTGTGTTAGACCTAAGCTGAGAGGTTTGGCTTTGTTGGTAGTGGAAGAAACCATAAAGTGATAGAAGGTACCAAGTCCAAAGTGCATGCTGCCTGCATCCCTTCAGATGGTTATGAAAGCAGGATTCCTGCTCAGGGCCTCACATGTACTCTCACTGGATTCTTACCTTCCTGTCTGTGAGGCCTTCCACATAATTTCAGTCTTTGTGACTTGCTAGAATCCAGTTTTGTCAGTTACCTCAGTTGGTCAGTTTTGGTTCAATGTTAGAAATTGTTGATTGAAAGAGAGAGAGATAGTCCTAGTGTCATACTTTGTAGGTGTGAATCCTGTCTCCTTACTGATGATTACCTTGTGAACAGATATTGTTCCCTCTTTTCATATGAAGAAACTAAGGTTTGTGAAGCATGAGTGACTCAAATCAGCAGGAGCAGGCTTGTCTGAGCCCAGAGTTCAGGCAATTGGTCCTGGAACTGCACCGGGTAAAGACGGCAATGTTCTCAGATGATGGTCCAAGTACATTGACTCTGCCTCATTCATCTGAGACTCCTGGTTAACAGCTAGTGATCCCTCGGGGATTTTCCTTGATTAACATAGCTAAGAAAGATAGGGCATTTATTTCTAACATAACACTGCCCTGTGTTCCCTGCTGTAGCTTGCTTTGTGTTGCTGAGATAGAGCACCGACTGAGAAAGCAGTATGTGCTCTATCGTGAAGTCAAGGCAGGAACGGAAGCAGAGGGCTGTGACAGCACAATGCTGCTTACAGGTTTGCACTTGAGAGGTTGGTCAGTTCGCTTTCTTCTATAACTCAGGACCAGCCTCCTGTCCAGGGATGGCACCACCTACGGGAGGCTGGGTCCTCTTGCATCAATCCTTAATCAGGAAAATGCCCCACAGATTTATCTCTAAGCTAATCTAACAGAGGCATCTTCTCAGCTGGGGTTTCCTCTTTCCAGCTTGTGCCAGCTTGACAAAAAAACTAACCAGCACATGTAATTTAACTAATTCATATTAACTTTCTTTGAAAAATTTGCTAACAAAGCCATTAAATACCCAGGCCTTCCAGTTTATAATGTCAAATGATCATTATGAAAATGTTCGAAAATGTAATAAGGCTGACATACTAATCGAAGTTGTGAATAATTTAACATTTCACCAGGATTGTTGATTATAGAATAAACAATGCGTTCCATCCTCATCCCTTGGAATGTTAATATACTTCTCTTATATAAACGATAATTTTGCTTTATCTATTCTTACTACAATAGCAAACATTATCTTTAGTCACTTTGCATAATAAACATTTGTCCTTTGAATAAGACAGTTTTTAACAGGATTTTTATTATCTTGACACTAATTTTACATACGTACTCAGCTGTGCTTCCTACTTACACGTCACACATGGGTTTTATTCATAGTCAAATTACAAAGGATAGCACTTTGCTCTTGTTAATTAGATGCTCTTTGGCCTGCTCATTTATTTATATCCCTTCTATTTATCTCAACTCAAAGTTGAAGAAAATGTATACATTTTAAAACTTATTAAAAGTTATGGAGAAAGGCACTTTTAGAATTTGTCTGGCAATCCACCACATACATAGCTTAAAGTATAATATTAGCATGATGGAAAATTTTAAAAAATCTTGCTCACAAAGGAATATCATATGGTTTTCATGAATTTATGAAGTGATATAAGCAATTCTTTTACAGTTTCATTATTTCTAAAGTCACCAAGAATTCAAGAATTAGTGGGCCAACAGACATGGCTCAGTTGTTTTGTTAAAAGGAGGAGGGAATATGGGGCTAAAAAGTAAGTATGATTTTAAAAAGAAGTAAATAAAGCAAAATAAAAAATAATTGGAGAACACTTAAATTCTGAATTAGAGTGGAGAATGAAAAAGTTTTGAAAATTTTGATTTATTCTGTTTTAAGAGGCATTTAAAGAGGCTTTGAGTGATAGAATCACTTCCTCAGGTCATGTGAAGTAGATGCTGTATTCTAGAGGATAGTTGTGTATGTAAAGAATGAATGTAAATGGCATAACACAGTGAGGAGCAGGAAGGACACTTGGATACAGCTGGATGAGAGCCTGTGGTCCTGAACAAAGCTTGTGGGGCAGGCAGGGTAATACATTTAGGTTGCTTAGGAAATGTCAGTGTGCAGTGCTTTATCCAGTGTGCTTTGGAGAGTCCTCTCTTGTTATTGTGTGAAGAATGGGAAGAATTTTACAGCAGCTCTGGGGAGACAATGATGATCTTGATGATGACCTTAATGCAAGCGCCAACATGAAGATGAGGTAAGGATTTGAGGAACACCAGGCAGGCAATTCTCACAGGACACAGTATTGACTGGATTACAATGGCAGGATGGGGGAAAAGGAAAGAGTTTGAGATGATTCTCCGATATTAGCATCACATGATTTTTGTGAGTGGAAAGACACACATTTCACTAGGTTGGGAAACCCAAGAAAGAATAATTGTGAGAGACATATTGAGAATTCATTCCAATTTATGAAAAATGTGTTTGATACTCTTTCTATAAGAGCTCTGTATCCATAGAGATCAGAGGACACATCTACACTCACAATCAACTTGAGAAAAAGAAACATTATTATTTGTACAGAGATCCTCAAAATGTCTTAAAGCTCTTTAATCAAAGCTGCGGTGCATCTCACCGACAATCTCACTGGTCTCTGTGTGGTCTTGTGCACCTTTCTTTAATTGTGTAACCGTGAGAAACATAAGGGCTTTGCTTGTTTTTGAGCTTTCACAAATCCTTCTCCAAGCTAAGGGGATTCATTTAACCTGTCTGTGGTCTACTCTCTTTCTCTCTAAGATGGGGGCAATAATGCAAAGTCATGCAGTTGTTTGAGTGTCAGATATAGTCATTTACATTTTTAAATTCTAATAACAGTCAGGAGTGTAAATACCTAATAAGTGTTAGTAATCATCTTTATCCCCTGTATTATATGCTCATAGGTCCTGACTCAGGATATTTGTGAACATCATTCACATATTAATATGTTCTTTTCTCCACTTTAAAAAATTATTGTTTCTTGACAGTTTCATGTGTGTATTTAGTAAAATTGAGTAACTCTGCTCACCAATTGACCTTGCTTCCCTTCTTCTCTCCTACTGTTCCTAACAAGCTTATTTCAACCTTGATGTCTTCACTCTATGTGTGACCCACTGAGTTTTATTGTCATGGCTTGCTGTGAACATGAGTAGGAGATCATTTACAGGAGCACAGGGTAACTTATCAGTGGCTATGCCACTGAACAAAATGGGAATTCTTCTCTAGCAACCATTGACTGCCTAGAGATGCTCAGGAAGGAGTGAGATCTCATGAGTGACCCTTTTGTGAATAATGAAATGTTGGTAATCCTAATTTTGTGAAGATCTGATGCAGGTCACAGCTGCATTGCATTCATGGGTGCAATGGTCATGTCATGTCTATAGTCCAATACTTTGGATTCTACCAGAAGTAGACACTAAGACTCTATTGCTGAAGATACTGTGTGCTTTGGTTTCAGGACGAAGAGAAAACAAGCTGGGAATGAGCTAGAAGTTTCCTTCTTGTTGTCTTACTTTCATAGAGTCAGAAGGTGTGACTCAGGCTGCGAAAGGAGGAAAAATCATCAGTTGTACTATTCATATGTGAACCTTTCAACGTGCAGTAAAGGTTTTCTGGCAAGATATTCCCACTGGCCCTTATATTTGTTATGTCTCCCCTTCTGTGATGTTTCCCCTTCTGTGATGTTTAGGAGAATGTGTGCTATAGATGTCCCAGGTAGGACTAAGCAACCAATAGTTATTTATACCTAGTTATTTATTGGTATATTCCCATTTTGAGCCATGATGAGTTTCTGCATCATCTGCTTTCCACAAGCAAAATGATGCTTCTCTGTCAAAGATTAATAACAATGTATGCATGTATGTATGTATTACATATGTTTGTATTCATGTGTATGTTGAGATGGAAGCTTGACAGTTTTATCATCATGTAAAACAGTTGTAGCATGTTTTCCCCATGACTTCTTCAGCCATGAGGTTTGATCACCTCTCCAGTACCTGGCCTGAGTTCCTTCCTTCTGATGGGCATCAAATCTAATCAGGAAGCAGTTAGTTATCCTATACTAGTCTTGTTACTGTTGGCCAGTGGACATGTCTTTCTGGAAAGGTTGTTACTGCAGGCTGTAAGATTTACATAGGATTAGAGCATTGATGCTTTTGCTTCCTTAGCATCCTGTGTAACACATTCTGGCTCTATGAAAGTTAGACAGCAAGGAGGAAACTTCCGGTTCATTTACAGCTTGTTTTCTCTTTGTTCTGTAATCAAAGCACAAAATATGTTCATCAATAGAGTCTTACTGTCTAGATCTCATAGGCAACCAAGATAATGTCAATAGCTACAGATGTATGGTTTTTGTGAGAGCTTCACTGAGTATTTGTAGGAGGTAAGAAATGAGAATAAAGCCCTGCTTCTTCTCAAGCAGGATCAGTTTTAGCTGACATAATATTAAAAATTATTACCCATAGGTATTAGCAGACTTCAAACTCACAATCTCTTGAGTCTAGAGGGTTTTAAAACATGTTGCCATGGTCTGGCAATACTCTTCCATAGCTGGATCTGGGAACATAGTTTTAGATAACATTATTTTTATCCTATTATGATGATTCTTTGTGTCAAATTTCTATTTATCTAGCACAATGTGTGCTCTTTGGACAAGGAAGAGCTCTTGTACTTGGATTTGGTATATTCCCAATCAGATGAATGTGTTGCTAGTTTCATCCAAGAGAATGTGTGTGGAATCCAGACCCTAGCAGAAAGTTGTCCACTCTTTTTCATATCATTTTTATTTCCTGGGGTGTAGAATTAACTAAGCTCAACAGAGTGATGTTTCCAAAAGATGCAGTGGACTTTGGGTCCCACTAAATCCATGAACATTTCATGATTGGTTACAGAATAAGAAATCAGCTTCTGGTGCATTAAATTATACAATCACAGTTTTACAGTTATGGCTGCTTGTGTTACTCCAACTGCTTCTCTTTAAAAATCCCTCTCCAACGAGGCAGAACTAAATAGGTATATAGAGAAATTACTTAGCTCTACATAGGCAATATGCTACATATTAATAGTAAGACTTTCATTCTATAACATAAACTCACATATAAACAATGTAACGTCTCAGACATCTGAGTTTTTATTTATATTCTCTGTTGTTTGAGATCAGCAAATAGGGGTTTGCACATTGAAATATATTTTTAGCTTCCCCCAAATACTCTTTGAAAATAATCTCCTGAAAGTCAGCAATATTCAGTCTTCCTCCTGATTATTACATGTAGTGATTCGTCCACGTGGAGTGTGGTTGCTTTTGTTTATCGCTAAGTTGGGCTAATACTGAATCTCCTCAGACAATCACCTGCTGTCAGGAAATGTAGCAATGGTATTTCCAAGCATCTAATTAAGTGTAAATCTTTCACTAATACATAGTAAAATCACAAACATTTACAAATCACTCCTTTCAAAGTCAGACTGGCTAAATTTACTTATAGATTATATTTGAGATTTATGAGATATTGTCTCTCTCATCTTGAAGGTTTAATACCACTTGAGTTTAATGCATGAAGGCAGTGCCCTGGACTTTCAATCACCAGGAGATATGAGAGTTCAAGTGTGGGCATTGCTATAAAGAAGGCATAGAAACAATGTTTGGGAAATAAATGGAGTGCACAAATCACGAGGTAGAAGAAGTGGTATATATGATCTGAGCAACCTATTTTTCATCCTCCTTCCAAAATTATATGTAGAGCAGTGGAAGGCAATTAATTATCAAAGGTTCATGTTTAGTATCAACTTTTTTATTCTTCTTCTTTCATGCAATAGTTACATCCCTGCCCACCCCTCCTTTTGATTGGTGTGATCTTTATTTTTGTATGGAGATGCTAATTATTTTTTAGAGGTATATTACACACACACACATCTAAAAGCCCCATTTTCTTGCATAGTCTGACTTATGTGTTCACTGAACCTGGATCATCTATACAACATAGGATCTGAGAATCCATCTGTGGAGTGAAGAGGGAGATATTAAAATAGGAAGCAGAACAGAGTAGGAGTAGAATTTAAAAGTGAAGAGAGACAGGTGACAGTGAGTGACCGGCCAATCTTTTAACATAGTTTATTATGCTATTTCTCAGAATGTAGACTCACCCAAATAGCCTTTCCTCAGATCCTAAACTGCTCTGCAGATGTGCCATCTCATTCTTAGACCTGGGTCTGGGGAGTTGCTTAGTGTATTAGTAAATTTCTCATGTGATCCTGAGAGCTCCAGGATTATGTGTGTGCCCAGCACTGGGGTGGGTGTGAAAGGATTAAGAACAAGATAGTCAGTCTGGGTTGCTTAAAACGTGGTGCTTTCACATTTGAAACCTAAGTGGCGATGATTCATTCGGCTTCTATCCCTCCCCCACAGCTATGCTGGCTTGGGATGTACAGCTGCTGCTCAGCCTGCGTGGGTCAGTTGTCAGTCACAGCCTTAGCATAGGAGCCAGCGTTGTCTAAATGTGCCCTGTGCTTCTTCTCAGGCTGGCTGGGGACACATTATGAATGAGCACTTTATAAAAGAGAGTGATGAAAGTTCTCTATATACAGGAGTAAGCTTCCAGTGATGAAGGTAAAATGTCAAGCTACTTCTTGGAGGTCTCTCTTGGCCTTTCCTCCTGGTTCATTCCTTTGTAACTCCATGAACTACAGAGTCTCTCTCTAAGAAGGACCTACAACTGAGCATCACTGAACTCTCATCAGAGGTGATTCTTATTACAATAGAATTCTTACAGTAGTGGCGGTTAACACGGAGGCCCACAACCAGACAGTGTGAAGAGAATGAGAAACTTTGGGACATTTTACCCCCAAAAGATGTCCTTTTTTTATCAATCACCTCCCCTCAAAATGCAGGGGTCCACATAAAAAGGAAGCAAAATAATGTAAGAGCCAGAGATGATGGATGATTTCAAGGAAATAGTGTCGCCTAGACACAACAGGACTCATATACATATGAACTCACAGAGACTGAAATACCAAGGGCCTGTAGGAGTTCAAGCCATAGAAGTCCCAGCATTGAGAATGGGAGGTAGACTCAAGGGCCCAGCCATAACCAATGAGATATTTTTTGTCTTGTTAGTTGTCCTTTTTTTTTTAGTTTGTCTGTTTTGAATTTTTATTAATTTTTGAGAGAGAGAGAGAGAGAGAGAGAGAGAGAGAGAGAGAGGAGCACATTAAATTGCATGAGCAGGGAGGTGGGGAGGTTCTGAAGAATATGATTAAATATGATCAGAATATATTGTATAGAAAATTTGCATTAAAAAATTCAAATTTAAGAAAACTCAAAGAGAAGCCAAATCCTCCCAGTTGCCCCTGGACTATTTTCAACTCACAAGGTAGCTATGCAGTAAAATCTTCCCTGTGGATAATATCTTTTTACTAGTTCCACACCACTTGTTATGAATAAAGTTATTTCTCCTATGTATATAATATGTATGTAGAGGAAATATATTCATATATATGTATGGGAAATATATGCATACATATATCTATGAGAAATATATAATGCAATATAATTTATTATATATAATATATAAGATATAAACAGTATATATATATATATATATATATATATATATATATATATATATATATATATATATATATATACAAAAATAATTTTTTTCTTTCGCCATAGGATTTTGTTGACAAGTGGGTCATTGTGCACATTTGATAATACACTCCACCAGGCACATTCCCATAAATGTGTTCACAGCCTGTCAAAGCAATTTTTTATAAAAGCATATCATAAGACTGTCCAAGCAAGCTTCTAGTTAGAGACTGGAAGAATTAGGAGAGCCAGACATGTGTGCTGAAAGTGTCCTTATTCCAGCCTGCAAAGATCAGGGCATGCTCTAGGGGGTCAGTGTGGCTTAGCCATTGCTAAAAGCATGGTTTTATAATTAACCCTGGAGCTAGACTTACAATAAAATCTTATTTTGCCACATGGTCTGGGATGTAGAAACTCAGACAATGTTCAATAAGCTGTTCAGCTCATTGGGCTTTGCTTTTCTACTTGTTAAAAATGTAGGATAATAAACACTTCTACTGGATACGTGCTGTGAAGACTAGCTTTCTGTCTACTTGATACAAGATAGAGTTACTGAGGAGGAAGTCTCAGCTGAGGATGCCTCAGTAAAATCTGGTACAGGCAGGTTAATAAGGCATTTTATTAATTAATGACTCATATGGGAGGACCCATCTCTTTATGGGTAGGACTGGTGGTCCTGGGTTCTGTAAGAAATCAAGCAGGCAGAACAAGCTACAGGGAGCTAGTTTGTAAGCAGCACACTGCCATGGCCTCTGCTTCATCTCCTACCTCCAGGTTCCTGCCCTGCAGGAGTTTTTGCCCTCACTACTTTTGATGATGATCTGTTGTATGGAGCTGTGAGTAAAATGAAGTTCCTCTCCAACTTATTTTTGGTCTTGGTGTTTCATTACAGCAATAGTAACCCGAACTAAGGCATCTGGTATGTTTTAATTTGACCACTCTGCAGTTTAATGCAAAAGCTCTTAATTATGGAATGCTATTTGGCTCTAGGGACTGAGCATATTTACCCAGGATTGGTCAGTGGGCGTACTCTATCTTGGACTTATGAAGATGAAGGGTAAACTTACAGCCAAGAGCAGATCAGCTGGAAGCATTCCTTGTGTCTTCTCTGTGGGAGGAAACAAGATCAACAAGAAAACAAGATCAAAGTTCCCATCTTGCCTTCCACAAATAAAAATCACCTCTATTGAAGGTGAGAATGAAGCATATAAATTAAGTATGTGTGAATCTGAGCACACTGGTCTCATTTGAATCTGTACCAAAACCTTGCCATTTCTTCACTGTTAAAGCCCCAATTTGTTACATTCTAATTTTTATTATTAATTGTAACAATATTATTTGGTGCCATTATTGTTTAAACCAGCTTGAGTTGAGCTTCTCCAGTCTGTGTTGAAAGAGTTCCCAAAAATTTAGCATAATTCAAGCTTGCTGTGATGGTTAATTGTGGCGCGCCTCCCTGCCTCCTCCGTCGAGCAGCAAGAAAGACACGCCACCACCGGGATCTTCTCAGTCAGCTTTATTCTGGAGCGCCTTGCTTGTAGTTCCCAGGGACCCAGAACAGCAGCAGAGCTGCTGCTTTTATACACTCCCAGGGAAGGGGGAGGGGTGTCATAGTGTTTGCTGATTGGTGCACCAAGCCANTGGAGCCGGTAGCCGGCGGCCGCTTTCCCGGGAGCCGGTAGCCGGCGGCCGCTTTCGCGAGGCGCCGGTAGCCGGCGGCCGCTTTCGCGAGGCGCCGGTAGCCGGCGGCCGCTTTCGCGAGGCGCCGGTAGCCGGCGGCCGCTTTCGCGAGGCGCCGGTAGCCGGCGGCCGCTTTCGCGAGGCGCCGGTAGCCGGCGGCTTTTCCGAGGCGCCGGCTTCCTACAGTTAATATTAGAATTGACTAACATAGGATGGTAAGCATTAAATGATATCATGTGTAAAATGCTAGCACCATGCCTGCACTCTCAGTATGTTAGCTGTGATCATGAGGATGGGGATAGTGGCAATGACAATAGTTCTGTTTCCTCGTTATGACTTATCTAGTAGCATACATGTAGTGGGTATTCATTAAATGCCACTGGACACAGCTCAATCTCTTCCCAAATGATGACAAGGAGGGTATGGAATAGGAATCAGAAGAGAACTTAGCATCTTTTCTGTTGCCAGAAGTAATAATTTTCATTTTCTATCAATTGCATGTTTGATCCATTTTCTTGGTAATTTTAGACTAAGGCATTGATTCTACACCAATCTGCAAAACAGCTCAGTTTTCCCCTAGTCTTTTCCTCTTCAGAGAAACAAGGTGATTTCCCTGACTGCTGCATGAGACTGGCTATAGCTAGCATTCATGTTCCTGAGCCAATGCTCTGTATTACTGTTTTAGTCCATTTGGAGATGCTACACTGAGTAATTAATTTCTCATAGTTTTGGAAGCTATAAAGTCCATTATCAAGGCACTGAAGGTTTGATGTCTGGTGAGGACACCTCTGAACCTTGCCCTGGAATCCTCTGTAGGGAATTCACATAAGAGGGAGGCAGTAGACATAATGTATAATGGTGCACAAAGTCTCCTTGATAAGGACTTTGTAAGGACAGAGACATTTTATTGGCTTAATCAGGTCTATTAAGGCCTTCTCTCCTCTTAATGCCATCATATTGGTAACACTTGAATTTTGGAGGAGATATATTCCCTCTTCCCCTTCCCCAAATGGACTTAAGGAAAATAAAAAGTAATGAATGATGGCTGTCCAGTACATCAGATAGTTGTCACTTGTGAAAGTCTTTTATTTGTACCTTCTTATCTGTATGTTGCAGGGCCACTTGGATTGGATAAATCACAAATTACTCCTACAGGATCACCCTTTTCCTCAACTTCTTTCAGCCTTCCCCAATTCAACAACAGGGGTCAGCTTCTTCTGTCCAGTGGTTGGGTGCAAATATCTGCATCTGACCCTTTCAACTGCTTGTTGGGTTTTTCAGAGGGCAGTCATGATAGGTCCCTTTTTGTGAGCATTCCATAGTCTCAGTAATTAGTGTCAGGCCTTGGGACCTCCCCTTGAGCTGGATACCACTTTGGGCCTGTGGCTGGACCTTCTTTTCCTCAGGCTCCTCTCCATTTCCATCCCTGCAGTTCTTTCAGACAAGGACAATTATGGATCAGAGATATGACTGTAGGATGGCAACTCCATCTCTCACTAGATGTCCTGCCTTCCTGCTGGAGGTGAGCTTCATTTAGTTCCCTCTCCCTACTGTAGGGCTTTTCATCTAAGGCCTCTCCCTTTGAGTCCTGAGAGTCTCTTACCTCCCAGGTCTCTGGTGCATTCTGGAGGGTCCCCCCAACCTCCTATTTCCTGAGGTTACTTGTTTCCATTTTTTCTGGCCCTTAGGCTTCAGTCTTTTTTTTCTCACCCAAAACCAGATCAGGTTCCCCTCTCACTCTGATTGTCCCCTGCCTGCAATCACTTTCCCTCCCAGGTCCCTCCCTCCCTCCCCACTTGGGATTACTTTCTTCTCCCTCCCAAGTGGGACTGAAGCATCCTCACTTGGACACTTCAGCTTGTTGAGCTTTTTGAGTTCTGTGGACTGTATCTTGTGTATACTGTACTTTTTTTTTTTTTTGCTACTATCCACTTATTAGTGAGCACATACCATACATGTCCTTTTGGGTCTGAATTACCTCACCCAGGATAACATTTTCTAGTTCCATCCATTTGCCTGCAAAACTCAGGATGCCCTCATTCTTAATAGCTGAGTAGTATTCCATTGTGTAAATGACTGTAGTCATAACACTCAGAGCTCAGCAGTCACATGACTGCAGTTGCTTTCTGGTGCCAAGAGTTACTCAGGCTCCTCTAGCATCCTCCTTAACTTATTCTGTTCACACCATGCCATATTTCAATGATCACTTTCATATATAATATATATTTATTTATATATTGCCTAAGCCTATTCTTGGGAAGGACTATTTCAATTACTTTTTCCTTGGGTCTAAATTTCAGCCATTCTAAGCAAGCTTTTTCCCCTTTCTAATTTTAATTTTTACTTAACTGTTAGAAGACACATATGTTTTAACATGTAGTGCTAGGCTCAGTTCTGCTGCGATATTCTCAATGTATTTTGTTTTAGTGTAGAATTTGGAACCTGCTCATAGAACAAAATCCTGAGAAGATTAGAAACTATCATGAATAAAGACATAAACATAAAGGAGGATTATCTGAAGAAGAGATATTTCATTCCCCAGTGTCAATGAAATCTCAACAGTATTCATACTTTTTAATGTTTTTTTCTTTTATAACTTAAAATCTACTCCCTTGTTTTCAATAGCTGAATTCCATTTCAATTTCAATAGCTGAATAGCTATGCCCAGGAGTGGTATAGCTGGATATTGAGGTGTAACTATTCCAAAATTTCTGAGAAACTGCCAAATTAATTTCTAGAGTGGCTGTGCAAGTTTGCACTCCCAGCAGCAATGGAGGAGTGTTCCTCTTTCTCCACATCCTCATCAACATATGCTGCCACCAGAGGGTTATTTATTTATTTATTTATTTATTTATTTATTTTAGACATTCTGATGGGTATAAGGTGATATCTCAGAGTAGGTTTGAAATTATGGGCAAATGGATAGAACTAGAAAATATAATTCTGAGTGAGATAACCCAGATTCAGAAAGACACTCATGGTATGTACTCACTTATAAGTGGACATTAGTCATAAAGTACGGGATAACCATAGACCCAAAGAAACTAAGTAATGGGAGGGCCCAAGGAAAGATGCCTGAATATCACTCAAAAGAGAAATAAAATAGACATGAAGCGTGGATAGAAAGAGAGAACTGGTGTGAGATGGAGTGAGGAGGGGTGGGAATCAGGTGTGGAGAAATAAGGACCTAGGTTGAGAGGGACTATTTAGAGAGGGGAAATTGGTGGGGATGCATCTCCTGGGAAAGCCAGAGATCTGGGGTAGGGGAGACTCCTGGGAGGATATGGGGGTGACCATAGCTGAGACTCCTAGAAGTTGCAGATATGGAGCCTGCAGTGGTCAGCTGCTGTGGTCAGGAAACACTTCCAGTGGAGTAAGAAGGACCAACCCACTAAAAAAAAAGTACCCAAAATTTGCAAGATATGTAGGGACAAAGATAGAAGTGAGATTGAGGGAAAGGACAAACAATGGTCCACTCCATGGGAGTGAGCCAATCCCTGACACTATTAACAATAATTTGCTATGCTTGCAGACAGGCGCCTAGCATAACTGTCATCTGAGAGTCTTCATCCAGCAGCTGATGGAAACAGATGCAGAGACCCACAGGCAAATATTAGGCAGAGTTTAGGAAGTCTTGTGGAAAAGTAACAGGAAGGATTGAGGAACGCTGGAGGGGTAAATGACACTATAGAAAGACCTGCAGAGCCAAGTAACCTGGGTCCATGGGGCATCAGAGAGACTGAAACACCAACCAAAGAGCATTTATAGCATTTATGGGTCGCTAACAATTGGGGTGAAGACTGTTTCGGACTCAGACTCTGTTGCCTGCCCTTGGATCCCTTTCACTTAGCTAGGCTGCCTTGTCTGGCCTGAGTGGGAGAGGATGTACTTAGTTCTGATTCAACTTGATGTGCCAGGGCATGTTGGTACGCAAGTGCAAGTGTGGAGGAGGTTTCCATTCTCTGATTAGAAGGGAAGGTGGGAGGGGGTAAGGGGGTTGGGAGGTTAAAACTATGAGGAGAAGAGGAAGTGGGGCTGTGGTTGGGATGTAAAGTGAATAAATAAATCAATGAAAAAGGTGAAAATAAAAGACCCTACTCCCTGCAATCAATTTTTAAAGTCTTGTTTATCAAACTTTTAGTTTGGGTCTGGTCAAGCAGGACCGTGAGATCTATGGTGGGAGAGGGTCAGATGGCGGGGGGAGTGTGGTATAAAGCATGGTCAAGCAGGACTGTGAGATCTATGGTGGGAGAGGGTCAGATGGCGAGGGGAGTGTGGTATAAAGCAATTTTCTGCTCAGTGATCAGATCATATAAGGTAATTAGTTTCCCTACCTAAGGCAACAAGCTAGGATATGGCACAATGTTGTCTTATTCTTGGGTAGCTACAGTGGTTCTGTCCTGTCCTAGAGTGGTAATAGTCATTCCCCAAGCTCTTGGGTCACAGTTATTTTGGAGGTGCTGCAATGAGGCCAACATGGCCATCTGGAACATAGGGAAAGGTGACTGCAGAAAGAGAAGGGAATTTCATTTTGACACAGAATATCTGGGGGATTAAGGCAAAGCACCAATAAACCTTTGGAAATTTTGATAGATGGATATATGGGATTTTGTTTGATTTGAGGACTATATATATATGGTTTGCATCACATTAATTAATGCTGTACACTTTTTTATAATCCTTCCTCCCTATTAATAACACTGAACTTTAATCATTTATTCAACTTATTCAATTTGTGTGTGTGTGTATGTGTGTGTGTGTGTGTGTGTGTGTGTGTGTGTGTGTAAGAGAGAGAGAGAGAGAAAGAGAGAGAGAGAGAGAGAGAGAGAGAGAGAGAGAGAGAGAGAGAGAGAGAGAGAGAATGTGTCCATGTGTCCATGTCAGAGGACAACCTTGGTTTTAGGTTCCTGCCATCTACCTTGTTTGACGTTGATGTTTATTGCTGTGTCGTCCTGACTAGTTGGCATCTAAACTAGTAAGGATTCTCTGGTCTCCCTTCTTCCATCTCCCCTT
>LR753255.1:3755-18475 GCA_902729485.2 Mus minutoides
AAGGACATGGATCCATCTCATTCTTGGGATCTTGCTTTCAATGTCATGGAAGTTGACTCCTCTCTGACTGGGAC
Source organism: Mus minutoides (assembly GCA_902729485.2). Taxonomy (NCBI): domain Eukaryota; kingdom Metazoa; phylum Chordata; class Mammalia; order Rodentia; family Muridae; genus Mus; species Mus minutoides. The sequence continues at coordinate 3,830 of LR753255.1, forward strand.
CTCAGTTTTTCTCCACAGAATGGAAGAGAATTCTAGACCATATTTACATTAAAGAACTTTAAATGTGTTACACTCTATCAGTGTGTACATTTCAGGTGCGTGGCAAACATTTATAAACCTACACCCCTAGATATCCACCCTCAGATCAAGTACAACATCCTAATCCAAGGTGACATTTGGGTCCCTGCCTAGCTGCTCTCTCAGTAATGAGTGACTGTTGGTGGCCATTGCTCTGGTGCCTCTTACTGTACACCAACTATACCTGCTTCTGAAAAGACTATGATAAAGTATACAAAAGTGAATGCTCTTGGTCCTTACACGAGCACAGTCACTGCCTATGTACACTTAGGTGACTGTCACTACTGCACATCTCCCACGCGTTCCTGCCCCCCTCACCTGACACAGACCAGCACATGCCATTCTCCTTCGTGGGTCCCAGAAACCAGCATTCTACTTTCTGTCCCTGTAAATTTGACTAAGTAGGGACCCCGTCTAAATGTCATTGCCCTGTCTGTTCTTCTGTGCCTGGCTTAGCTCAGTCTATTTTCCTCAGGATTTATCTGACTGTAGGCCAGGCCACAGTGTTTTCCTTCTGTAAGTCTGATTAATACAGAGAGCAACAGTATGGTGACAGTATGAAGATGTGGTTGTAGGTCCAAAAGAAAGTCCGATTCTCTGAACTCCAAAAGGCTGTCCTCATGTCCAGAAATGAGCTCACCCTGGACTGTAGGAAGATTTCCAGTAAGGAGACAAAAAACAGCACTTCTCAGGAATTGTGAAGCCAATCCCCTTCTTCCTACAGGAAAGGAGGCAATTCCCTTTCCTCTGACAGAAGGGACATGTGGCTCCCTGGGACTGCAGGCTCCTTCAGTACCATAGTGCCTGTTACACATCTCAAAGTCCATGCTGCCACCCTAGCCCTTCTCCCCTCCTACCCTCCCCTAAACTCATGATCTTCCCTATCCCAATCTACCCCCTCCCCTAAGGACCTTGCTATCCTCAATGTGTCTCACTCCCTTTGCTCTCTTGCTCTCCTGTCCAGCACCCCCCTGTTTCTGTTTCTCTCACCATGTTTTCTCCAATCTCCATCCACTGCTATTCTCTCCTCCTTCACAGTAGCTGTGGCCAGGTCAAATATGCTTGCTTTGTTCAGTCTTCTTCCTCTCTCTCTGCTGTAGACTCTTCTAGATTCTTCTGCCTGTCCCCCCACCCCCCTCTCTCTCTCTCTGTCTCTTTCTCTCTCAATCTGCCTTTTGTACTCTCTCTCTCTCAATCTGCCTTTTGTTCTCTCTCTCTCTCTCTCTCTCTCATTTACAATCCAACCATCCATTTAATTACCATGGACTGACAATGTCATCAATTTATACAGTGTTGATGGTGATGATGATGATGATATTGATAATGGTTATGAGGATGGTGATGATAATGATGCTAATGACAGTGATGTCATTGATGATGATAATGGCTGTGATGAAGATGCCGATGATGATTGTAGTGATGATGGTGATGATTACTGAATGGAAATTTTCAAAATTATGTAATTTTAGAGGCTTATGTCATCTCAGGTTTGATCGATATGAGGCCAATGTGATCTCATATGATCACAGTGAGCTCTGTCTTCATCTCTTTCTGCACACCATTGAAATACTCTCAGGCATTGTGAGGGACCTCTGTCTATCTTGTACATTTTTGGCTCCAGCCCTGGGCTCACTCCAAGGTGTTCAGATTCTTCATAGTGTAGAGCCAAGGAGTCCTTGAACTCTCTGCTGAGAAATCCCTGTTCTCAGACATCCTGGTGGACAGAGGCACTGAATGAATGAATTAATTAATGCATGAATGAATGAACGAATGAATGAGTGAATATCTTCACAGCAGGCTCACACAGTTTCAACTCCTGACACAGGCTTGCTGTAGCTTCCTCTTTGTCTTGGTCTATCACTTTCTTCTGGGGCCATGAGGAAACATATTTCTGTCATCTGAGATGCTAAATTCTACCCTACACCCCCACCACACACACATCTGCTGGGCTGTTATCTTGCTCTCCTACCCTCTCCTGTCCATCCACCAGGGTAGGATTAAACTCATAGGAAGTCAAGGTAAAACCAATACTCCTACTGCCACCCCAATGGCAAATTCGGTGTTTATGGAGCATGGTATGGTGACAGATGCCTTGGTCCCAGCACTCAGAAGACAGAAGCAGGTGTATCTCTGAGAGTTGGAGGCGACTCTGGTCTACAGAGTAAGTGCCAGGCCTGCCAAGTGAGACACTGTCCTTAAAAATGGTGTTTACAAGTTCAAATGAGGCTTTAAGGTAGACCTGTTCACCAGACTGGTGAGGTTATAAATAGGGGACATTTGGCCACAATGACAGAACAGAGAGAAGGTGCTGAAAGACACGGGGAGAAGACGACTGTAAGCTACAGAGACATGTCTGTGATATGAGTGTCACCAAGAACTACAAGAAAAGGCCAGAGACTAGAATGAACTGCCTGAGTCCTCTGATCTATCTAGACTGGCAGCCTCTGCAATCCATGCAAGAAAAGCCACAGTGGGCTTCCTGGAGACAGCAATTGGGCAATTTTCCTGAAGATCAAAATAAAGATAGACTTATATGACATATCATAGTTTTAGATAAATGAATGATTTGAAGAATTCCTAATTTGATTTAAATCATTTGAGAAAGTTAGAGTAATTGGTAGAAAGTTTAAAGAGACCATTTCTTATAATAATGTTAGAATTAAGAGCAAAATGTGCTCTCCTCTCCTGGGAGTGAGGGCTGCATAAGTTAGAACAGAAGTGCAGTGAGCCTTCCACGCCCGTAGTTGTACTTGGAAGAGAAAAGTAGGCTTGGGAGACGTTAATGGTCAAAGAAAACACTCATTCTAGGTTGGGTCTGATTTCCTGGATCTGGTGAATAAGGGGTGTGTCTGCAGGGTTCAGTGTGCACCATGGAAAGGCAAGGCTATTAATAAAGAGTAAGTAATTCTATTGTGAGTTATTATTTACCATTTCTATATAGGATGTAACAATTCTATAATTACAGTTCTATAAGAATAGAGAATAGCTGATTAGCCAGTTTAGCTGAACAAGGCTTCGGATATTAGAAGTAAGATGGATGACAATCTGGTTCTTTGTAAATACAAACTGTCATCAGCTAAGCATAGGAAAAAAGTTACTACTACAGACTGGCTCGCTGGAATTTGTTGATCACTGTCAAAAGAATTATTGCTTTGGGGTTACAGTAAACTCGTGGGGAGAAAGATAGATGGGAAGTGTTCATTCATTCATTCATTCATTCAGTGCCTCTGTTCACCAGGATGCCTGAGAACAGGGATTTACAGCAGAGAGTGCGAGGACTCCTTGGCTCTACACTATGAAGAATCTGAACACCTTGGAGTGAGCCCAAGGCTGGAGCCAAAAATCTACAGGATGAGATAGAGGTCCCTCACAATGCCTGAGAGTATTTCAATGGTGTGCAGCGAGAGATGTAGACAGAGCTCACTGTGATCATATGAGATCATATTGGCCTGGTATTGATCAAACTGAGATGACATAAGCTTATAGGTAAGAAATTTTGAAAATTTCCATTTAGAAATCATCACCATCATCACTACAAAAATCATTGGCATTTTTCTTACCAATGTTATCATCATCGAAGCAATCACCACAGTCATCATCTGCATTCTCATCACCCCCATTATCGATGTCAATAACATCACCATCATCATCACCATTATCACTATCATCATCATCACCATCAACACTGTATAAACTGATGACATCGTCACTCCATGGTGATTAAATGGATAGTTGGATTGTAAATGAGAGAGAGAGAGACAGTATAAAAGGCAGAGTGAGAGAAAGAGAGAGAGAGAGAGAGAGAGAGAGAGAATAGGCAGAAGAATCTAGAAGAGTCTATAGCAGAGAGAGAGGAAGAAGACTGAACAAAGCAAGCATATTTGACCTGGCCACAGCTACTGTGAAGGAGGAGAACATAGCAGTGGATAGATATTGGAGAAAACGTGGTGAGAGAAACAGAAACGGGGGATGCTGGACAGGAGAGCAAGAGAGCAAAAGGGATGAGGCATATTGAGGATAGCAGGGTCCTTAGGGGAGGGGTTGGCTTGGGAGAGGGAAGATCATGAGTTTAGGGGAGGGTAGGAGGGGAGAAGGGCTGGGGTGGCAGCATGGACTTTGAGATGTGTAACAGGCACTGTGGTACTGAAGGAGCCTGCAGTCCCAGGGAGCCACATGTCCCTTCTGTCAGAGGAAAGGGAATTGCCTCCTTTCCTGTAGGAAGAAGGGGATTGGCTTCACAATTCCTGAGAAGTGCTGCTTTTTGTCTCCTTACTGGAAATCTTCCTACAGTCCAGGGTGAGCTCATTTCTGGACATGAGGACAGCCTTTTGGAGTTCAGAGAATCGGACTTTTTGTTGGACCTACAACCACATCTTCATACTGTCACCATACTGTTGCTCTCTGTATTAATCAGACTTACAGAAGGAAAACACTGTGGCCTGGCCTACAGTCAGATAAATCCTGAGGAAAATAGACTGAGCTAAGCCAGGCACAGAAGAACAGACAGGGCAATGACATTTAGACGGGGTCCTTACTTGGTCAAATTTACAGAGGCAGAAAGTGGAATGCTGGTTTCTGGGACCCCCGAAGGAGAATGGCATGTGCTGGTCTGTGTCAGGTGAGGGGGGCAGGAACGCGTGGGAGATGTGCAGTAGTGACAGTCACCTAAGTGTACATAGGCAGAGACTGTGCTCGTGTAAGGACCAAGAGCATTCACTTTTGTATACTTTATCATAGTCTTTTCAGAAGCAGGTATAGTTGGTGTACAGTAAGAGGCACCTGAGCAATGGCCACCAACAGTCACTCATTACTGAGAGAGCAGCTAGGCAGGGACCCAAATGTCACCTTGGATTAGGATGTTGTACTTGATCTGAGGGTGGATATCTAGGGGTGTAGGTTTATAAATGTTTGCCACGCACCTGAAATGTACACACTGATAGAGTGTAACACATTTAAAGTTCTTTAATGTAAATATGGTCTAGAATTCTCTTCCATTCTGTGGAGAAAAACTGAGGTCCCAGTCAGAGAGGAGTCAACTTCCATGACATTGAAAGCAAGATCCCAAGAATGAGATGGATCCATGTCCTTNGGAGGGGAAGGGTGGGGAGAAGGTGGGAGGGAGGGAGAGAGAGGAAAAAGGAAGTGGGGAGGGAGAGAGAGGAGAGAGAGAAGGAGAGAGAAAAAAGGAGAAGGAGGAGGAGAGGAGAGAGACAGAGGCACACAGAGAGACAGAGACACAAGATAACAACAACAACAAAAAAGCCCTACCAGGCTAGCCTTGGCTTCCCTAGCTGCCATGGATTGAATGTCTCCTGTCTGCTGTGTTCCCCTCTGTGACTTACTTAGAGAATCAGAAGAAACTCTGTGGCCTTTCTTTGGGGAGCTCTTTTCCCAGGGATGTTCCTGAGAGCAGATCCCCATCTCTCTCTGCTAACTGCTCAGCATGCAGCCGCAGAGGCTCTGCTGTGGTGTGTGAGAAGGTCCCAACCTGGTGGTCGTGACAGAGGCTGGGAGGTCTCAAGTATAAGAGCTCCCATGGGTGCTCCCTCAGAGGGCTTTAAAGTGAGCATGTTTGACCATTAGATTTTTCTAGGATGGAGAGCGGTGGCCCTCTGTCAACTGCATGAAAGGCAATATGGAAAATCCCAGGAGCAAACATAGTGTCAGCAGCTGTTCACTGACAAATGACTCTACAAAGAAGCATGCCATCATGCCTGTCTCTGCGTGACATTCAGAGACACCATCCACATCATTTTTGATGGAACTCTTAACTGTCAGAGGATGACCTTGTACCTTGTTTAAGAACTTCTCTTTTGATCTTTTGGGTGCCCATTGGCCAAGTCCATGCGGCCAGGTCTGAATGACAGCCCAGGCTGCCTCCAGCTGCCACAGGACAGTTTGGGTATCACTCTCTTTTGTCACCCATGACACCACCACATCCACTAAAAGTGAGGAGCAGAGCAGGTTTGGAAAAGCCCTGGGATGGAGAGATCCAGGATGCTCTCCTCCTTGAGAGCAAGCTGTGTGAGTTACGGCTTTGTTTTCAACGTGGGTTTTTTTTTTTTTTCCATATACAATGTTCATAAGTGTGGTGGATTAATTGGCAAAGATGAAAATGTCTTAGGTGTCTTTTCCATTGTGGAATAAAGGGAATTGATTCTGTGGTAGTCCCCAGAGGATGCTGGTGCTTGAGTTCTGTCAAGGGACAGTAAAGTTAGAGGTCCAAATCCAGAGCTCAGGTCTTAGAGGATTCATATCTGCCATTCATCAATGGACTGTACCCCTCTCTAACAGTGTGTCGGCCAGACCAGGAACCCTGTTAGTGAGACATTTCTGCCACATACCAAGGACTGACAGGACCATCAAAGCCACTGGGAGCTTTGGTTGTTCCTCAGGCATCTGCCCTGCCCCATGTGAGCACGGTGCTGTGTGTGGTACCTGTGTCCTGTGTGTGTTTAGACCTGTGGCAGCTGGAATGAGCTTGATCCTGGCAGCAAGCTCTGAGCCTCAGCAAACTTGCTTTCCTCAGAACAGAAGGATCATCGAGCTGCCCTTTGTCCTCAGTGGTAAGCTTTGTTCCTTCCTGCCCTTAAGACTTGAAAAGCTGTGTCCTCGATACTGAGGGGTAAGAGCCAGGGAAGGGCTGCAGCATCTGTGTGCCCCATTCTGAAAAGTCATGAATGAGTATATTGGTGTCTGTGACTTACTGTGATTTTATTCATGCTGCTACAAGTACCATGGCCAAAGCAACATAGGCGAGGAAAAGACCTACTTCAGGTCACAGCCCACCATGGAGAGGAAGTCAGGGCAGAAACTCAAGCAGAAGCGTAAGCCATGAACCGTGGCAGGACACTGTGTGCTGGCTGGCTCATAGGTTCATGCTTATGTAACTGTCTTGTACAGTTCACAATCACATACACAGGGAATGGTACCACCCACAGTAGGCGAGGCCTTCCTACATCAATAAGCAATCAAGACAACTACTGTGGATGCTCATGCCTTTTGGAGACACAGGCAAGCTGATCTCTGTGAGTTTGAGGCCATCCAGGGCTGCATAGGGAGATGCTGTCTCAAGCCAAGAAGTAGTCAAGAAAAGCCCATCTGATGTTGACAAATCTTCGTTTGAGACTGCTTTTTTAGGGGAGCTTAGGCTGGTCAAGTTTCTAGTTAAGCTGAAGAAGACGTAAGGGAATATATGGTAGGGTTATTATGTGTATCTATTGCTTTAAGACAGGTACTATTTCCAAGTCTCTAATTTGCAAATCATAGGATTCACTGCATAAATATGCCAGGGACTTCCAGTTTAAAAGGTGACATGCAAACATGTGGATAGCTTAGTCATACCATACCAATGTTGTTCTGAGGGAAGTCCTTTTTAATGGCCTTTTGGGCTGCTAACTACCTGTGTTTATTTTCACTTTGCATTGAGATCTGAAATTGAGTGAGAATGGCTCTCTTAGGACAAGGGGACATTTACCTGGGGACAATCTGTGTTAAGAAAGCAATGAGTGTTTAAAGGAGGTGGCAGGAGCTTGGAGACAAGAACCCTACTGAGCCCTAGTGTGACACTGATATCAAAAACAGTAGGATGAAAAAAAAACCAGTAGGTTGTCCAACAAGACATGTTGTTCCTGTTGTATGAGCCAAGGATCAAGTATTTCTTGTCAATTTTACATGTCTGTGGTGTCCCTTATAGGTGGGGATGGTGGACATGACCATTTATGCATTGATTTCAAGGGCTGTCTGGATGATGTGTCAATTTCCTCAAACAGTAAGATATTTGGAGAAAGAGTTATGCAATGTGTGAGAAGACACTAATTTCTCTGAATTTTAAGGCCACATAGGACGGTGGCTCCAGTTATCAGACAGAGACCACCTGCCTTGTGTGGGTACCCCATGTTCCATGAGAGCCTCTCATAGGTACCACACAATTCATACTCTGTGCCTTTTGCTGCCGTGAATATGACATAGCTACTGTAGAGAAAGCGTTGCCTAAGTACCTAGTGAACAGCATTGTGAACCAAGACACCTGCCTTGTGCCCCATGGATTGCTTCTCTCACGACAAGTCAGCCTGCGATTTTCTTTCGTTTTCTGTTGAGTAAAAGAAAATATAAAGTAAAACAAATCCATTGGTGTTTGAACATCAGGGTCTGCAGTGTTGTGCATTAGAAGTGTAAGATCTGGGCACACTGATCTCTGAGAAAAGAATGAGGCCAGAGGTTTTGACCATTCGGGCCCCACTCTGTTCATCCTGAACCGACTGCTATCCCCCTGCCCAGGGGCCCCTCTCCTACTGTCTGGTCTCTTGCCTCTGTAGCTGAGTAATGGAAAATAAGAAATGACCAGTGTACCACTGAAGCTACCTTTAAAAAAGTCTGACATTTCATCCCTTATATTTTTATACCTATTTGAATGTACTTACCATATTAAAATATCACTCATTTCTATTATGTGGTTTTGGTGCCCCTTTAAATTTTGCCCTGAGGGAATGATTTACTCCCCTCCTCTTAATCCTAGCAGCCTCAATTTATTTATTTGTTCACTTGTTCATTGGTTCATTCATTCATTCATTCATTCATTCACTTTATAGCCAGTCATGAGATCCTCCTCTGGACCATGGCTGGGCACTGGGGGACTGGAACAGAGACAAAACATCACTTGCTCTGAAGAGCAAGATGGGGGAAGATCACAGGGACTCTAGGGCAGCAAAGAGAAGGGAAAGCCAAAGCTGACAGCCAGGGATCAAGACTGCTCCCACTCTCTACTGACTGTTGTCAACTTAGGTTTTCCATGTCAATGGCATACCCTCTAAACCCTTCTGGTTTGTAGGAGTTTCTAGAAAAGTACCCCAAGGTATCCCAAGGCTTGAAGAGGCCACCTGTAGCTGATTTGCATACGGCCACATGCTGAGAAGTGGTGCCCTCCAGGTCCTCCCCAGCTCTGCCTGGCTCTGGGCACACACCTGCAGGGAGCTGCTTATTGCCCTCTTTGTCTGCTTCCTCCAGAGGAGTCAGGGAGGCGGGTGTGGAGGGGGCCAGTCCTGGCTGAGACCTGAAGGGCACATGAGAGCTGACAGGGAGATGGTGGGGTGCGAGCTTCTCTGGCAGAAGTCAATGTCGTGAGTATCATCAGAGGCTAGTGTCCACAATTCTAAGAAGCAGGCGGAGCTGCTTGCGAAAGGGCACTGGCAACTTCCTCAATCTGCTCTCTGTTTCCTCCAGATGGGGCACAAATAAATAGGAAGAGCCCGCAGCTCACTGCTACTTGGAGGCTCCCGAAGGAGGCTGCCTGCTGCCCAAGCACAGAGGTAAGTGGCTGGCTTCCTGATGCAGAGCTGAGGATGCGCACAAGCAAGGGCTGTGGGGGTCTCCAGGGTGGAACAGGACATATAAGACAGCGCTGGGGTAGCAACTTCCTCACACTTGATCTCTCTAGAAAGACCAGGTCTCAGACTCCAAGGTGGTTACTAGGGGAGGGGCACCCCGGAGCATTGGAGCTGGGAACAAAGTTGGGTCTCTGAAAGAGGTAGGGTTAGGGTGTGCTCTGGGGTTCTGGGGCTCTGGGAGGACCCGGCTTTATCACTGGGGGTCTGGTGGCAGGGAGGACTCTGAAAGCTCTATGTGGGGCTAAGCACTGTGTTCCTTCTAACAATGCCACCCATATGTTACTTCAGTCCCTGTCCTGAGCTTCAGGTCACACATCTGTGGGATAGGGTGAGTGGGAGACATGGCTCCCTCTGTCTTCAACTAGAAATGGAGGGAGGGAGAAGAGAGAGGGCAGAGAAAATTTACCTACAAGGATGAAGTAGTGCTGGGGACAGAGCCAGAGATGTAGAAATTTGGCAAGCTCACTTGGGAAGTGCCCAGAGATAGACCAGATCATCCAGCTCTCTCTTTCTCTGTCTCTCTGTCTCACTCTATCTCTTTCTCTCTCTATGTGTGTGTCTGTTTCTCTCTCTTTCTCTCTCTCTCTCTCTCTCTCTCTCTCTCTCTCTCTCTCTCTCACACACACACACACACACACACACACACATTCTATACTGTGCTCTGAAAACACCACAAGATGATTTGGGTCCAGATGTGTCTATTTTGTACCTAGTGTGCCAGAAGGTAGGTGCCTCATCACATAGCTAGGGACCAGTCCCTCCCATACAGGGACACAGACAGCCTCCCTGATAACAGAGACCACTGTCATGTCTCACAGCTCATAAAGTAACCTGTCCATATGTCCCACATGCTGTATTCCAGAGGGCATACATTAGCCATTGTCTGACAGAAACCTCCGTGACCTTTTAGGCACAGAATTTGCCCAAGGTTCAGGCTCCTGCCTCTGCTCACACCCAGCACATAGGGCCTTTGAACCTAATCTGGCAATAAAAAGAAAAGGCACCTTCACTCACTTCTTCATAGCATAGCTTCTCCCCTCTCTCTACCTCTTTTTCAAAGGCTCTTTAAAAAATTATTTATTTATTTATTTATTTATTTATTTATTTATTTTCTTATATGTAAGTACACTGTAGCTGTTTTCAGACACTCCAGGAGAGGGCGTTGAGATCTCATTACAAATGGTTATGAACCACCATGTGGTTGCTGAGGTTTGAACTTAAGACCTTCACAAAAGCAGCTAGTGTTTTTAACCACTGAGCCGTCTTGCCAGCTTTCTTAAAAAGCTTTAAAAGAAAACTCCTTTTCTGTCTACATGGGCTGAAATGCCGCTTCAGACCCTATCCCGCAATTGGCTCTAACAAGTCTTTAGCTGGAACCTAATGTCCGCTGGAACCAGAAGGATGTCGATGTGCTTGCCCTGTAAGGCTCCTCCTCAACTTGCTCTGCTCTCTCTGCATCTAACCCTAGACCTCTCTCTTCCCATGGTGAGTCTCTGGAAATTGTCATAAGTCACATGTTGCATGGGGCTGGGACTGACCCTTCACCCAGACCTGCTGAGTACAGAGATATCTGCTCTCCATCTCTCCTTATTACTTCTGGCTGGCCACACAACAAGAAGGGACCTGAATGCCACAGTGTGCTTATCTACCTTGCTGCTGGGCCTCTAGACAAGAGTTCTCAACCTGTGGGTCGGGACCCCTTTGAGGTTTCCTGTCAGAAGTCAAGTAGATCAGATATTTACATCATGATTCAGAACTGTATCAAATATTGAAGCAGCAATGAAATAATTGTAAGGTTGTGGGGGTCACCCCAACATGAGCAACTCTTTTAAGGGGTCACAGCATGAGGAAGGTTGGGAGCCACTGGTCTCGACCCTCTTGTCCAGGGTTCATGATGGCATTCCTCAGTACCATGTATCTAAGGCCTCTCCTCAGCTGCTTTCTGTGTGACATCTACATGACCTCTATATGACCTCTACACACTTTGTCCCAAACTTTTCTCTAACAATTCCTCAAATCCTGAGTTTCTTTAGCAACACTGACCACAGAATACATAGCCCGGAAAGACAGCTTCTTGGATTTAAAAGTTCTAGATTTTGGCACAGCATCCAAAGCAGGTGACCTGAGACCCGCCCCCCTTACATTTGGGCGTCCTTTGTCTTCCATAGCTGTTCCTCTGTCAACATGGGAAACCATTCCAAATTATAAAAGGATCCATCCACTCTCAGGGCACCATTCGTTTCTCTGTAAGAAGTTGCCCACTGTGCCTCTGTCCATAGCAACAGCTCTTACTGAAATTCTCAAAGCAAATTTGATCTAGTCAATTCTTTCACTACCAGGCCTTGAGCTATTCCCACCATAAGAGAGCATTACAGGGGTGAGTGCCTGGGTGTATCCAGGTACATGCTGCTGGTGTGTAAGCATGGATGTGTGTTCTCACATATGCATGTGTGTGCGTGTGAGCCTACGTGTGCCTGAGTTTCCTTTTGCACCTGGGATTGGCTTCTACTCTCACCATAAAAACTTCTAGGCCTGACAGTAGGGTTTTCCCTCCTCAAAGCCCTGCCAGAACATACTTGCATATTCAGATTCTAGCTTAATTAAGTACTGTACTCTCTGGTTTCTTTGTAGTTTCAGAGTGAATAAACTTTTGTGCTCACTCCTGGTAACTCTCCCCCGCAACCCCACTCAACAGTTTTGCTTTTATTGTGTCAAGTTATTCATATCCCAGCACTGTAGGAAAGGTCAGGAGTTCATTAGTGTTTCATGTCAAAGAAAGACACATGCACCTAATTTTTTAGTGGTTAGAATAAGCTAGAATCGTGGATGTGGCCAACACATTCCTGTGACTAGGAATATATTCAGAAGTTGTGGCTTTTAAATTACCCAGTCCAATCTGGGCAAGAAACACAGCATCCTCTGCTGAATTTGGAAGGTTCTGGAACAAGGAAATTCTACCTTATCTGAACTTATTTTTGAGACCATTCTGAAAAGGAGGGGCCCAGAAACTTGGGCTTATCACCCACTTCTTGGGGTTGAGGAAGGTGTATAAGCAACTACTTACAGTGTGATGTGTGTGCACACCACAAAGAAAAAACTAAGAGCCCAGAGTAGCCCTTCGGCAAGTCACCTAAGTCAGTTCTAAAGAGTGTCTGTTAAAAAATGTCCCCAGAAGAATATCGTTATTTTTTTCTACACTTGTGAATATATACAAGTAGGTGTTGGCCTGTAGCTCCCAGACAGGGTGCCAAGTTTACCTCATTTCATGGACAACGCTTGCCTCTTAGGCAGCAGCTCACCCACTGCAACAGTCCTTCCATGTGTGAGACATGTTGCTGCTCACCACCGAGTGTGCCCATGGCTCTGGCAGAGCCCCTGGCTCATCACAGATGTCTCCTCTCCTTTCCTTTGACCTCCAGCAGCTGAGGAAAGCGTTCCTCTTGGCGCCATGTTTTCCTTCCAGGGCTTCTGAGACCCAGGAGATGGCTCCCTCCACACAGGCTGCTATTCCCCAAGTCCCTGAGCATCTGTCAGCCTCACTGACTCCACAAACCTCTCCCCACTTTGACCACGCACATCCCAGAACTTTCCCGCCATGCCTTTCTCAAGGCTCTCCATTCTGTTTCTGTCCTGATTTGGTCACGTGCTCTCCTTGAGCCCATTTAACTTCCTCTGCAGACCGGAGCACCTTCCATCTCTGGTCACCAATACTGCAGCATCTCTGGCTCCAGTCAGATCCCAGAGGTGTTCTTAAAATATCAGTTGGGATTGTCCAGTGGTCCCACTGAAAAAGCACTGGAAGGTGACAGCCCCCTAAAAGTCCTAGTAAGCAGCATCAAGTTTCCCTTCCTGCTACTTCATCAGCTTTACCCACATGACTGTTAGCCATGTTCATTATTCCATGCATTCAGATTTAGTTATATGTGATGGAAATATATATCCCTCGGTTACATTTTTCTCTGTCAAGTTTAAGATGGCTTCTGTCATATAAAGTATCTACATCATCTACTGCTGTCCCTGTTCTGTTATCACTGTTTGTATGATCATGGATGTGTGGGTACATTTGTGTGCACGGGCACTTGGAGGCCAGAGGACACTCTCAGGTGTCCTTCCTTAGGTACAGAATATCTTCTTTTTGAGACAGAATTTCTCACCGGCCTGGAACTCAGTAAGTAGACTAGGCAGACCAGCCAGAAAGCCCCTGTGATCTGCCTTTCTCTCTGCCTCCTAGTGCTGGGATCAAAAGTGTAAGCCACCATACTTAGAGCTTTTCCTCTGGCCTCTGGGCTTCTGACTCAGGTCCACATGCTTCTAACAAGGTTGTTACACACTAAGCCGCCTTGTCCGCTCTGTATGTTGGTTTGCATTTGTTTTGCTTTATGGTTTCTAGTTTCAATGTTTTACTCAACCCCTAAAATTATAGTCCCCTAAAATTGTAGTTTAATGCTCTTAATGGGTTAGGTTTGGGTTAGGCTTGGGTTTCAGATCTTTAATTCACCTTGGATCTGGATGTAAAGAAAGAAGTTCACTTGAAAGCAAAGCCCCCTTATTGATTAGAAGCCACCCGTCACGAGTGTGCAGTCCCTCTGTGCCTCAGTGGCTGGAGACAGCAGTCTAACTTTCTAAGCTTTAATGCTATTGGTTAGATTCACTGTTGTTTTGATCTTTGCTCTGACTACGGGTATTTAGTAGCAGATGTTGTCACCTCTTCTGCTCCGGTTTTTGGAATTCAGAATCGGCTGGATCTGGGGACTCACATCCTTCTCTATCGTTTGTTACCGTCTTACTGAGCTTCAGGAGTATTCCCAGCACACGGATCCCTGGAGGCAGAGCTGGGACTCTCTCCTGTGCTAGCATTGGCCTGGGGCTGCGGTAGGGGCAGCCCAAGTCCTCTCTGGCTCTGACACTGGCATGGGGATCAGAGGTACAAAGTCAGGTCATCAGAATGGTTTGCACACTGAACATCTCCATGGCCCTGGCAAGTGAGTTGGCCCTGTAGCCTCTTGCTGTGGATGCACTGTGAGTGGACGTCCGTGCTTCTCTCTTTCCCTGGTGAAGTGCTCCAAACATGGGCAACATGCACAGTTGTTTAACAAATCTGGATCTGACTGGCTTGTGAAATGGTTCTGTCTGCCTTCCCCTCAAGCATATTTCTTCATACACTCAGGAATCAGGGTGTACA
>LR752706.1:0-50033 GCA_902729485.2 Mus minutoides
AAAAAAAAAGAAAAAAACAGAAAAAAAAAAAAAAGAGTTTTTGAAGGGTATAATATATACTTTGTGAGGAAACCACTTAAACTATTGCAATAGTAATTATTTCTGAACATTAGTGTGGACATTATATTAGAGTACATTTTATTTAGGTCTACCTACTCTTTTGGATGAATTAAGTACATTGAATCAATATCTATCATAATATATATATATATATATATATATATATATATATATATATATATCCTTTTCTAGATACATTTTTGTCAAATAATTACTTGATTTCCAAGTAAGTTCATACCTCTCTTTATTTTTAAATTTAGTTAATTATTATAGAATCTATTATATTATATTAATACAACTTACACTTGAGGATGCAATGCATAATTCCAGGATTTTCTGAATTAGTTTCAGAATAAAGAATCACTGAAAAATTTTGATGATTCTTTGTATAATATGATAAATTATACTGTTAGGTGTATGGATAATATGATTAAATTTAGTTTTATACTGTACAAAATAAAAATAAATTTATTCAACCTTATGCAAGGCTATAGTACCTTGAAACAGACTCAACAAATAGCCTCACCCAGACCAAAGTCATAAAGCACTTGTACAGATTTGAATACTTCACGAATAATTGACCTTATTATTTTAGCTGTAATAGAAATGATATTAATCGCAAAGCATAGAAAAACTTTAAAAAAAAAAAGGGTTGTTACTCTTTATCTATGCATGCTTACTGTTCTCTACAGGTTTAAATATTTCAGAAGATATTGTTTGTGCTTAAAGAAAGAAACAAAACAAATGACCATTTTGTTTTAAAATTGAGCATCTGTGTTTTCATAGACTGTGAATAATACACTCCCATTCTGATTGTGGCCACCTCAATTCATTTAACTAACAAAACCCACAAAGAATGCTTACGCATCACTTTGAGAAAAATAACAGACAGAATAATCAAGTTTTAAAAAGTTGTTATTTTCTCTCTTTGTTTGGAACTTCTATCAAATAATTCAGTGTTTTCTTTATGAAAACCCATAAGAATTCTATAAAGATCTCATCCTATGTAATTCCTCAGGAGATGTATCTCATGCTTACATTGAATGACCTGTTTCAAACTCTGTAAAATGCTACTCAGAAACATTGGGTCCAAGTTCAGGGTATTGAAAAACTAGACAGTTATTTTTATTTTTTGAGCTGGGGATTTTAGTAATTATTCTCATTCTATGTTTTTATTAATTATAGTAAGAATATTACTTTAGCAATTTTCAGCTGTAATAAAAATATTTGAGTTGTTGCCCTAATGATTTTAATCAAAACTTAGATTATCTCCCCCCTCCCCCTACCCAGGAGTGAGGGATGAAAGAGTTTAATCTTTCCAGTAATACCCCATCACTGAAAGAAGCAGGATGAGAACTCCAGGCTGGACAGAGAACTGAACTGGAAACCATGGATGAACACTACTTATGGGCTTGCTGCAGCTGGCTAGCTCAACTGCCTGTGTAAGCACCCAAGGGCCAGGACAACATTTGCAAGGGGCAGAAACCTTACACATTAGTCACTAATTCAGAAAATTCTGTGTCCACCAATATGCTTCTATTGAATAAAACATGATGTATTTTCCACGTATTTTATTTGCTCACTTATAGACATTTGTTTGGATGTCATATTTTAATTTAATAAATATATTAGTAATTTTGAACATATTTAAAATTCTTTTTTTCTTAGTAAATTTATTTCTTTAGTGATTGCAAGATTTATAAACTGATCATATTTCAACAAATTGCAACTTTAAAATTTAGAATTAGTTATTTGTAAGGACACTCATGCTTTTGATCTATTGTTCGGGTGTCTCTTTTCCTTTCAAGTAAAATTGTTGAATGAAGAAATCTATATTACATAGGCAAAATATGTCATATTGTTGTGTGTATATCTGTGTGTGTGTGAAGGGGGAAGGGAGACAGATATGGGGGGAAGAAGAAGAGCTAGCAAGAGAGGGAGAGGGACATGGATAGAAAGAAGAAGAGGAAAAGGGAGAGGGAGGAGAAATAATAACTATATTATGAAGTTGTCTTAATTTGTAGCAATTCAATTGTTCTTCCTGGGAGATTTTTAGGTATTTTCCTTTCACTTTTCATTTGTTTGCTCATTATGCCACACTGAATTCTTGTTCTCTTAATGGAGGACTACCATGAATGTAATTTTATATAAGAAAAATCCCAAACACACTGCAAATGAAAATGGAAAATTGATTGAAGCAATCACACTTTGACATTCCTTCTTGTTAAACACCATATAGTCTCTGAGTTGTATCATGTGTATCTGAGCTCTTGGGCTAATACCCACTTATTTGTGAGTACATGCCATGTATGTTCCTTTGGGACTGAGGTATCTCACTCAGGATGATATTTTCTAGTTCAGTTCAGTTGATTACAAAGTTCCTGAAGTCATCATTTTTTTTTTTTTTTTTTTTTTTTTTTTTTTTTTTTTTTTTTTTTTTTTTTTTTTTTTTTTTTTTTTTTTTTTTTTTTTTTTTTTTTTTTTTTTTTTTTTTTTTTTTTTTTTTTTTTTTTTTTTTTTTTTTTTTTTTTTTTTNCTTTGTTGAGGGACATCTGGTTTTTTTCCAGCTTCTGGCTATTATAAATAAGGCTGCTATAAACATAGTGGAGCATGTGTCCTTATTACAATTTGGAGCATCTTCTGGGTATATGCCCAGGAGTGGTATTGCTGGGTCCTCAGTTAGTACTATGTCCAATTTTCTGAGGAACCGCCAAACTGATTTCCAGAGTGGTTGTACCAGCTTGCAATCCCACCATCAATGGAGGAGTGTTCTTCTTTCTCCACATCCTTGCCAGCATCTGCTGTCATCTGAGTTTTTGATCTTAGCCATTCTGACTGGTGTGAGGTAGAATCTCAAGGTTGTTTTGATTTGATTTTCCCTGATGACTAAGGATGTTGAAGATTGTTTTAGGTGCTTCTCAGACATTTGGTATTCCTCAGTTAAGAATTCTTTGCTTAGCTCTGTACCCCATTTTTAATAGGGTTAATTGGTTCTCTGGATTCTAACTTCTTAATCTCTTTGTATATATTGGATATTAGCCCTCAATCAGATTTAGGATTGTTAAACTTCTTTTCCCAATCTGGTTGTTGCCTTTTTTCTTACTGACTGTGTCCTTTGCCTTACAGAAGCTTTGCAATTTTATGAGGTCCCATTTGTCAATTCTTGATAGTACAGTACAAGCCATTGGTATTCTGTTTAGGAATTTTTTCAGTGTGGTTGTACCAGCATTCAATCTGCTGTCCTCTGAGCAATTTTTAATATCTATTTGTTTGTTTGTTTGTCTGTTTGTTTGTTTTTGTTCTTAGCAATTCTGATTTGTGTAAGGTGGAATCTCAATATCGTATTTATTTGCATTTTCCTGATGAATAAAGATGTTGAACTTTTTTTTTTTTTTTTGGTTTTTTGAGACAGGGTTTCTCTGTATAGCCCTGGCTATCCTGAAAATCACTTTGTAGACAAGGCTGTCCTCAAACTCAGAAATCCACCTGCCTCTGCCTCCCGAGTTCTGGGATTAAAGGCATGTGCCACCACGCCTAGCTGAACATTTCTTTAGTTACTTCATGACTATTGAACTTGGGCAGTGGTGGCACAGCACTTGGGAGTCAGAGGCAGGTGTGTTTCTAAGTTGGATACCAGCCTGTTCTATAGAGTGAGTTCCAGGAATGCCAGGGCTCTACAGAGAAACCTGTCTTGAAAATCATAAATGGAAAAAATAAATAAATAATAAATAAATAAATAAATAAATAAATAAATAAGAGTCCTCGCATGAGAATTATCTGTTTAGCTCTGTACTCCATTTTTAAGTGGGTTGTTTGTTTTTCTTTTCTTAGAATGTTTTGGATATTATTTGTCTATCAGATGTAGGGTTGATAAAAATCTTTTTCCAATCTGTGGGTTGCCGTTTTGTCCTATTGACAGTGTACTTTGCCTTATAGAAACTTTCAGTTTCATAAGGCTCCATTTGTCAATTGTTGATCATTGGTGTTCTGTTCAGAAAAAAAAAAAAAAATTTCCCTGTGCCAATGTGTCAGAAGCTATTTCCCACTTTCTTTTCCATTAGATTCAACTTGCCTCTTTTTTTGTGGAGGTCCTTCATCCACTTGAATCTGAGCTTTATACAAGGAGTTAAAAATGGATCAATTTGCATTCTTCTGCATAGAGACTGCCAATTAGACAAGCATCATTTGTTAAAAATGCTTTCTTTTATTCCACACACTTGATTTTGGCTTCTTTTTCAAAAATCAAGTGACCATAGGTGTGTGGATTTATTTCTGGGTCTTCAATTCTATTCCATTGATCAACCTGCCTATCTCTGTATCAATACCGTGTGTGTGTGTGTGTGTGTGTGTGTGTGTGTGTGTGTGTGTGTGTACCGTGTGTGTGTGTGTGTGTGTGTGTGTGTGTGTGTGTGTTTATCATTATTGCTCTGTGCTACAACTTGAGGGCATGGATGGTGATTCCCACAGAAATTTTTTTAATGTAGAGTACTATTTTCCATATCCATATGAAGTTTGGATATGTTTATGTTTTTTGGTATTCCATATGAAGTTGAGAATTGTTCTTTCTATCTGTGTTAATAATTGAATAGTAATTTTGATGGGGAAATGAAATGAATCTGTAGATTGCTTTTGGTAAGATGCTCATTTTCACTATGTTACTTCAAACCAGTCAAGAGCATGGAATATCTTTCTATAGTCTGAGGTCTTCTTCAGTTGCTTTCTTCATACACTTGAAGTTATTGTCACACAGAGCTTTCACTTGCACCAAGCAAGTTATGTTACAGTTATGCCAAGATATTTTATAGTATTTGTGACTATTGTGCAGGAAGGCTAAAATGTGAATGTTTCAATCCCATTTGATGTTGAACACTTCTTTCAAGAAAGGAAATTCAAGGGGAATTTTGTTCAAGGGGAACAAAATAATCAGGCAGAAGGAGGCAAGGACCTGTGTTCGGGATGGGAGGGGAAGGGGAAATGGAAGGGCAGGATCAGGTATAGGAAAAGACAGGAGAGACTTCCAGTTGGCCAGAAAATTAATAGAAATATCTAGCAGTGGGGGTTGCAAGGAATAGTGTGGGAGAGAACAATAGAAAATAACAGGTGCCAGGGATGAAAGAGGCTACCAGAACCCAATGGGAATGACATTAGCAGAAATGTCTAACAATGGGAAGATAGAACCTAAAGAAATAAACTCCAGTAGATAGACATGGCCCCCACCTCAGGTATGGGGCCACCCTCACATCTCAAAATTTTAACCCAGAATTGTTCCTGTCAAAAGGAAACACAGGAACAAATACAGAGCAGAGACTGAAGGAAAGGCCATTAAGAGACCACCCCACCTTGGGATCCATCCCATGTGCAGACACTAAACCCTGACATTGCTGATGCCAAGATGTAGAGAGGAACCTGGTATAGCTGTCCTCTGAAATGCTCTGCCAGCACTGGACTAAGACAGATTCAGCTACTCCCAGACAATCATCAGACTGGGTTGAGGACCCCAATGGAAGAGTTAGAAAAGGACTGAAAGAGCTTCTCCCATTGCAACCGCACAGGAAGAACAACAGTATCAATTAACCCTTACCTCTTCAGAGAGCCCAGGGACTTAACCGACAACTAAAGAGTATACATGGACCAGCCCAAGTCTCCTGCTCCATACGTAGCAGTGGAGTGCCTTATCTGGCATCAGTGAAAAGGAGGATACTTGGCCCTGTGGAGGCTTACAGACCCCGAGAAGGGGAAGCTAGAGACGAGAGGCAGGAGCAGACGGTTGGTGTGAGGGATTGGTTGATGTGAGACCAGCAAGAGGGAAGACTTTTGAAAGTAAATAAATAAAAAAATAAGCAAACAAAAAAAATTGATGCAGCCACCTTATGAATAACACAAAGACCACTTCCATAGCACCACAAACCAATCGCAGAAGTCTACTATGTCACAAAGCCTGATATTGAGCAAATCAATGATTAAGCAAATGCTATAATCTTTTTTATTCCTCTGGTTCTATCTGTTTGTCTTTGCCTCTGTCTTTTTTTCTTCTTTCTTTTTATTAGATATTTTCTTAATTTACATTTCAAATGCTATCCCGAAAGTTCCCTATATCTTCCCCTTGCCCTTCTCCCCTACCCACCCACTCCCACTTCTTGGCCCTGGCATTCCCCTGTATTGGGGCATATAAAGTTTGTAATACCAAGGGGGCCTCCCTTTCCGATGATGGCCATCTTCTGCTACATATGCAGCTAGAAACATGAGCTCTGGAGGTTCTGGTTAGTTCATATTGTGGTTCCTCTGTCTTTGCCTTTGTCTCTCTCTTTCTCTCTCTGTCTCTCTCTTTCTGATACAGTAGCTCATATAATACAAGATAGCCTTGAAGTTGTGATACAATTGAAAATGATCACAAATTCTGTAGTTCTGCTTTCTCCCTGGATGTGTAGATACCACTGCTCACTGGGCAGGAAAAGATGAAGAAAGAATAAGAAGGAGCCTGGAAGAGGTGGGTCAGCATTCTCTCTCTCTCTCTGTGTGTGTGTGTGTGTGTGTGTGTGTGTGTGTGTGTGTGTGTGCAAGTGTTCTCTGAGGATTTCAGTAATACAGCTCTTTTAAATGATATTCAGTGAAACAGCTCTATTAGACCATTTGCAGTGAAAGTGCTTGCTTTCTATATATAGGGTAAAAAAGGCTATTATAAACCTTAGACAATGGGAAAAGAGTATTCAGCTTGAGTGTATATTGTCTGGGACTTAAGGTAATGGGATGATTCATTTGCATGGAGAAGAATTCCAGGAGTTTGCCAGGCAGGTTCTTATCAGAAGAAAGGGAGTTGAACATGTAATTACTCCAAGGACTACTTGACATTTCTCAGTTGGAGGATGTGAAGTTTGGGCTTCCAAGACAAGGTCAAGTGGAGGAAAAGATGCTCCCCTGGAAAAGGCAGTCCTCCATTTTGCTCTAAGTTTAAGGAGCTGTCTGGTAAAAGCAGACTCTACTTTAATAGCAGGGTTTCCCAGCAGATTCCATCACTGAGAACCACACTGTCCAGTTTATCACTATTTTTTGACATTTATTTACACTGTTTAGGGTTACTTAGATCTCTCCTCTGTGGATTCCAGTAAAGATCTGTGATTTATTCATTTGCCTAAACAACCAGTAAGATAACAATTTTTGGTTTACTTTATATTATTTTCTGTCCTATAAATCAACAAGGCAAAAAGAAATGAAGACAAGCAAACAACTTTTGGGCTACATTTATTATTATGTTGATGACAATCTTATTTATCAATTGTTTAATTAGCTCTCATCTTTAAATTAAAATATTTTTATTTTATACTGAGCCTTTCAACTACATTAAAAACAAATTCAGTTGATCTGAATGAAATAGAGACTGTGTTATTACATGGGAAATATTGAGAAATAAATCCTGGCTACACTTATGAAATAATGACTGTGAATTTTTTATACTCATTGGTATTATTATTTAATAGTCATACTTGATTGGTATAATAATCGCAACACACTTTAAACACATTCCATATGTTTTTTATTAGAAATTTGAGTTTGCATCATTTTTAAATAAAATGAAGAAAATATTATAGGCAATAAATATATTCTTTCTTGCTATATAAAATAATGTACCAAATGATTTGTCTATGGACAAAACATGTGCATTAGCATGCATGCACATATTCTTAATAATATATGTCTGTCTGTCTGTCTGTCTGTCTATCTGTCTGTCTGTATATATGCATGTATTTCCTACTCAGAAAGGTAGAAAACTAGAATCAGAAGCAGTGTAAATACTTTTCTTTTAGAGCAAGCGTGTTCTTTCAAATGATATTCAAATATTGCTGCACAGGGCAGCAATAAAATTAAGAAAGTAGCTTTGTTCTCTGCATGCTATTTTTTAGTATTGCTGGAAATTACTTTCCTTGTGGAACTGACTGTCAATTAGTAACCAGCAGACGGTAGCCATCTCCTTAGTTTTCAATTTTACTAGAAATAATTCTCATATAGTGCTGCTCCTTTAACAAGCACCTTTACCATGCGAGACGCATATAAAAGTAATTAAATTTAATAGTCTCATTGCTTTTAAGCAAAGCCATATGGTGTACTTAGATTGCAAATTCTAATTGAAGTCAATGAGATTTTATGTAGGAAATACTTTGGAAAAATCTAGCTGTGTAATCAAATATATATACAACCCATGACTTTAATCTTGACAAGAGTATGGCTGAGAAGCTCTTTCATTGCTTTTTCTTCCCCCCCATACATACACTGGAGTATTATTTCCAAGCTGAGTCTTGCCATGAAAAATAACTTTAAAATTAATGATAATCATTGTTTGTGTATGTTCGATGCATCATTTTCATTACCCTTCTATCTAAATTTTAATATTGCAATAATCCCTAGAACTGTGTTTTGGATTACAACAGCAGTCTGTAACTGAGACATGACCCAATTCATTCACATTTATTGGTACTATTATGCACTGTGAAATGAAAGCTGCAGAAAAGGCTGTAAATGCAGTGGAAATAACACAAGGCAAGCTCATATGGAAATAGTCCAAACCTTATTGTTTTTTTTTCCTTATTTTGAATAAATATTTAGAAATGTGATATTCTCCATGCATAAGAGAGGAAGAAGAGATGGATTCACCAAAAATGTAAATGAATGCAATTTCAGAAGTATGAAGATATCATATCGTGCCAATTTTTACCCTATGATATTCAATTTAGGAAACACTGTCAAGGCTAGTGTTGTCAACCTCCTTCATAGGAAAAAATTCACAACACCTATATAAATCCTAATTTCAGGCATTTTCTCTACAAATACAAGTACCCTTTTAATGCTAGAAAATATCCAATCCAGTATTGATGCTCCATGAACTCATTTAAAAATATATATCTTTTTTTGCAGTCCAGATTTTATCTGCCTTCAGGTCCACCCTCTAACTGATCCACATCCCATACCACCTCCTCACTCTGTCTCCATGGGGATGTTCCTACCCACCATGCTCTACTCCAACAGACCTCCTGATTCCCTGGGCTCGCCCATCTCTTGAGGGTTAGATGCATCTACTCTGACTGAGTCCAGACCTGGCAGTCCTCTGCTGTATATGTGTTGGGGCCTCCTATCAGCTCATGCCTGTTTGGTATCCCACTGTCTGAGAGATCTACTGGGTTCAGGTTAGTTGAGACTGCTGGTTTCCTACAGGATTGCCCTCCTCATCAGCTTCTTCCAGCTTTTCCCTAATTCAGCAACAGGGGTGAGCAGCTTCTGTCCATTGGTTGGGTGTAAATATCTGAATCTGACTCACTCTTTCAGCTCCTTGTTGGGTCTTTTGGAGGGCAATCATGAAAGGTCCCTTTTTGTGAGTATTCCATAGCCTCGGTAATAGTGCCAGGTCTTGGGGCCACCCCTTCAGCTAGGTATTACTTTTAGCCTGTCGGTTGATCTTCTTTTCCTCAGGCTCTTCTCCATTTTTGTCCCTGCAGTTCTTTCAGTCAGGAACAATTATGGGTAAAAGTTTTGACTGTTGGATGACAATCTCATCCCTCACTTGATGCCCTGTCTTTCTTCTGGAGGTGGGTTCTACAAGTTCCTTCCCCTCACTGTAGGGCATTTCATCTAAGGTCCCTTCCTTTGAGTCCTAAAAGTCTTCCCTCTCCCAGGTTTCTGGTAATTCTGTAGGGTCCCCACAACTACATGTGGAGTTTGCCTGTTTCCCTACTTTCTGTTGGGCCTCAGGGCTTCAGTCCTGTTTCCCCCACCCCAATACCTGATCATGATCCCCTCTTCCCCTCCCTGCCTGTTTTCCACACCACCCAGGATCCTCCCTCCCCCTCTTGTGATTGCTTTCCTCTCCCTCCATTTACCTCTGTTTCTAGGGACACTGATCCAGCTGACACGAAAAATTGATCTATACCAAAATTCAAATAGACACTTCTCTCTGGTGCATACCAATGTTTCTACATCCCATTGTCTATATTTATGGTGAGTTAAATGTGTAGCCATACTAACAATCCTAATTTGAATGTGTGATCAGAGATGTTATTCCAGCTGTTTTCCTTTTGGTATCTGTAGACTCTTCCCACACAAATAGGAATGGTCATTCCTAGGGCACATGTGTTTTATCTTATGTTTGTTCATTTATTTCCTTCAACTATTTTATTTTATATTTTCCCTTATTTCCCTCCCTCAATCCTTTCTCTTATTCATTTTCCTTTGCCTATTGATGATCTATGTTTTCTCTTTTTCTAACTATTGTTTCTCCTAATTTCACTTCTTTTTTTTTTTTTAATGTATGCAAGACTTGTGCAGGTGGCCACAACACACACTGCCTGTGTGTTCATGACTTCAATGGCCGGGGCATATACAGAAGCCAATATTTTAAAACTGGTGATTCAGAAAAAAATATGTAGTACTGTTTAAAATGCACAAGAATTGGGGGCATGTATGATAGAAAGGATAGATTTAGGAGAAGTTAAGGGGACTAATGAGGTATATGAAAATTTCCAAGAATTAACAAGAATATATTTTTTAAGATGATAGTCAAAGTGAAGAGGGTCTTCCATGTCTTTTACACAATCACATGGATAACGTGGGAGACAGGTATCATTCTCATCTATCCAGTCTAGGTTTATCTTGCAGTATTTTGATATCTTGACTTCAAAAAACAGGTCAGGTGAAAAGCCCTTCTACTTATAAATAAAATGGCCAGGAATCTTACACATTCCCTTTACCTCAGCCCTTTGTGTTGGACAGGCTTTACTATAAAAACATCCCAGAAGCTCTGCCTCAGCTAAATCATTGTTTCAAGTCCTGCCTGGTCCTTTGCTAGTTTCTTTTCATTGACTAGGAATAAAACATGCTAATATTGTTATCAATACCATGTTTTTTTAGAGTTTTATATTTCTCTCCCATTGTTCAGATATCACTCATTTATACTTGGCTAGATGTGTGGATTGAGACAGTGAGACATGAGAAGACACTGATGAGACATTTTATGTGCGCTGGTGTAACACTAAGATTTTTCTTCCTGCACATATGTTCTGATTGTCTGAATTCCTTCTTCAGAGTTGGGAAGACTTAGAAGTCATTTTGTCCTCAGTCTGTATATATACTATATGCTACTTTTGGCATTCAACCATAAGGCTCTGGGACACAGAATAATATTACCTAAGAATGAATTATTATATTAGCTATATTCTCATGCAGACCTGAGGTATTATGGCATACTATTTAATCTGATTCTGTAAAACTTATGATGAGAAAAAAACAACACATGATCAGAACATTTTGATAAACTTCACCAGCATAAATCTACATGTTCATGATGCCTTACTCAGCAGCCCTCATCTTTGCAAAAAAAAAAAAAAAAAGTTACATTCCTGAATATGAATATGAAGAGTGGAAAAGAAAATTGTCATTGGCCTAGTTAAGCACAAGAGGTCAAAGACAGTTAAATTTATATTGAAATACAGTTTACCTTATTCACGCCGGCAAAGTACAATCCTAAAAATGAGAAAAGTAAGCCTAAGAATTTATTTATGTTATGCTTAACATATTTATTTTTATACTAACTCCTTTCAACAGTATGCCCAATAAAATGTCTTATGATTTAACATGTATCAACCGAACTGTTGATACATGTTAACTTTTCCTATAAGCTAAGCACAACTTAAATTTCTTTTAATTGACAGATGTAATTAAAAAATAAAAAAATAGATAATATTGGCTTTGTCATGTTGAATATTAAATGGAGCTTAATATTGATAACAGACACAGGGCTCACTAGTAGAATGTTGGGTAGATTGCAAGAGATCTTAGGTACAATCACAAATTCCAAAACATACAGTGTTTATACAGTAACTGTAACACCATAGTTGTTGAAAGATTTTATTTATCTAGTTCAGTTCAAAATATGCAGTTATTAAATTATATAAAATGGAAGAATTAATTAGAATTATGCCTAATTTTATTTTTTTATTGATTTGGTCTGTGAAAATGCACAACACATTACATATATCATATATTATGATATTATATGTATCAGAATATATCTGACATATATGTATATATAGTCTATATAAGAACACACACATCATTTTTATTATATTACACATTTAATATATAGACTTTCTTTGTGAATTCCAATTACTTTCCCAATCTCATTTTTTCCTTGCAGAACTCAGTGACTCTACAAGGTGGATCTAGTTGTTGATTTCAGATCTTGCTAAGTTGATAGATCCTTCATGATTTATTCTTAAATTTTGTGTTACTTAATGCATGTAAAAATATTTCATGGTATAACATTGGTATAAAACTAAAAGGAAAGCATTGTGTTGTTTGGAAATGTTGATTTTTTTATCAAAATATTCACACATTCAATGAAACATCATCTTTTTAACCTAGTACATTTTTTTGGGAGATTAATGTGATAGCATTACTCCCTTCTCTTTGCATTTTCCCAAATCTCCCATATACTTCCTACTCTGTTCAATTATTTTGTACTAGTTGTTATCATATATATATATATATATATATATATATATATATATATATATATATATAATAAAAACATTTCAGTCAGTATATTTTACTTGAATCATTTTTTAAACCCACCAAGAGGAATGAATAAATATTATAACTCAACAATACTGTTGCAAGGTTATTTTTCATTGTATAAGTGTTACATTTGATTTGTGAGGACTTGTAATGATAAATATTTATTATTAAAGGCCCAAATTATATTTAACATGATAACATTAGCCATACTAATATGTTCACTATGGGCAGTATCTTCTTTCTAACAATTCTGTAGGGTTCTCTAAATTAAAACAAAGGCAAGATCTATCTACAAAGTTCACCTGGAAGTATTTGTGGAGATAATTAGAATACTGAATCTGTTCATTAACATTTCAAATCTCATTTAAATGTAAATTGTAATATTCTCTTTCTGC
This sequence comes from Mus minutoides, assembly GCA_902729485.2. Lineage (NCBI taxonomy): Eukaryota > Metazoa > Chordata > Mammalia > Rodentia > Muridae > Mus > Mus minutoides. The sequence goes on from LR752706.1 coordinate 13,014, forward strand.
AACACTAGGTAGTTAGTGTCTTTCTTGAGTAATAAGTAATTTGTTCTCCATTAGGTACAAGAATAGATTTAAAAAAGAATATAAATCAAATCCTGATAAAATTCACAGTTATAATAGTTAGCAGCTTAGGGAGGGCAGAATATTTAAAAACAACTTTGTTTTTAGTATTTTTATCCTCTGAAAAATGTAACAAGATCAATGAAGGTGTGGTTGCATTCCCTTGAAACCTCAGCACTTACAGCTGGAAGCAGGAAAGATATATTTGCAATAAATAAATGACTGTGAAAAGCTCTATATTATTTTAAAAATTTATGGTTCATATTATAAAAATATGTTTACTTCCACATGTTCAGATTACACAGTCTAAAATAAGTGCCTTTATCTGCTTAGAGATTTTCAGTAATAAAAAAAAGTTAATAAATTAAGAATTATAAAACTTATATAAATTCTATTCATAATTTTCTGGTGTTTCCAAAATTAGAGAAAGAAACCAAACATTTTAATATGTGTTAAACATAGATTTATTTATCACTGTCATTACATTTCTGTCAAATGATTAGTTTCGCAAGTCACGTACAGAGATTTAAAAATGTGTTCCTGTTATATGTGTTTCAAGAATTAAAATTGATTCTCTATCATTCTCAGATTTAAATTCATCATGTGAGTAATTTCATACAGCACAAAATCTTAGAGATAGGTTATTTTCAATATTAATATTCATTTTTTATTCATTGCAAATTTTATATGTGTATATAATATATTTAATGATATCAACCCTGGCATCTTCATAATTCCTACCATATTCCAGTCTACCCACAAATCGTTCCATTTCAACAATAAAAAAATAATCGTTGTCTAAACTATTTAGAATTCATTGAGTGTTTATGAGACTTGCCTACTGAGATTTGGAGGAAGAACTATAAAATCTGGAAAAGGCACTATACAGAGTTGTATGACCATGCACAAGTCCATTTACTAACTTTGAGCATCACTTTATTTTCTTTGTACTCTTTTTCCACCAGAATTATGAGAAATACATTATTTCCTTCCTGATGAAGTTGTCCTAACCACAATATTGTGTATTTTTTCCAAAGATTCTGAACTACTACAGGAATTCTCAACAGCATTCACTATATGTAAAAGTGATTCCTTTGAATTAATATTATGTCAAGTCACTTTGCTGAAGGTGTTTATCAGCTGTAGGAGTTCTCTGGTAGAATTTGGGGATTGTGTAAGTATCATGTCATATCATCCATAGTGATACTTTGATATTTTTCTATTCCAATTTGCATCTCCTTGAACTCCCTTTGTTGTATTACACCTTTAGCTAAAACTTCAAATACTATAATGAATGGATAGGGAAAGACTGGTTACCCCTGTCTTGTCTCTAATTTTCGTGGCATTGAATTAATTTTCTCTCCATTTAAATTGAGGTTGGCTGTATATTGTTTTTATTATGTTTATGTATGAGTTTTGATCACCCAGCGCTCCTTTATACAAATGATAAATGGGCTGCAAGAGAAATTAGGGAAACAACATCTTTTAAAGTAGCCATAAAAAAATATAAAACATCATGGTGTAAGTCAAAAAAAGCAAGCAAAAGGCCTGTACGACAAGAACTTTAAGTCCTTGAAGAAAGAAATTGAAAAAGACATCAGAATATAGCAAGATTTTCCAGGCTCACAGATTGAAAGGATCAACATAGTTAAAAAAAAAAACAAAAATCCTTCTCACCAAAAGCAATTTACTGGTTCAAGGTAATTCCCATAAAAATTCCAAATTTCTAACACATTTTTTTTTACAGAATTTGAAACAGCCATTCTCAACTTCCTCTGGAAAACAAAATACTACCACCAAAATAAAAATAAGCAACAACAACAAAATAGCAAAATCAAAACAACAACAACAACAACAACAAAAAACAGGATATGTAAAACAATACTAAACAATATAAGAATTTCTGGAGAAAACAATATCACTGAACTCAAACTGTACTACTACACAACAATAGTGATAAAGTGCAAGTTGTACAAACAGACAGCGATATCCCATGAAATGAAATCAAAGAACCCAAAATAAACCCACAAGCCTATGGGCTCCTGTTGTTTGATAAAGAGCCCAAAACTGTACAATGGAAAGTTGAAAGCATCTTAAACAAATAGGGCTGGTCTAGATGGATGTCTACATGTAAAAAAAATGAAAATAGATCCATATTTATCATCCTGCAGAAAGCTCAAATCCAAGTGGATCAAGGTCCTCAACAACAACAACAACAAAAAACAAACCCAGATATACCAAATATTATAGAAGAGTACATGGAAAATGCACAGGAGAGAATTTCCTGAACAGAACAGACCAATGAATGACTAAGGCTCTAAGATTAACAATTGATAAAAGAGACCTCATGAAACTTAAAAGCTTCTGTAATGTAGACATTGTCCATAGACTAAAAAGGCAGCCTACATTTGAAATGTAAATGAAGAAAATATCTAATAAAAATTGAAACAAAAAAAGGCAGCCCACAGATTGAGAAAAGGACTCCACTAACCCTCCATTAGACAATGGGTTAATATCAAAAATATATAAAGAACTCAAGAGGATATACTCCAGAAAAAAAATATGTATATATACACATATATGTATGTGTGTGTGTGTGTGTGTGTGTGTGTGTGTCTATATGTATATATGTGTCTGTATATATGTGTGTGTATGTATGTGTGTATATATATATATATATATATATATATATATATATATATATATATATGGTAAAGATTTAAACAGAGATTCTTCAATACTGAGATCTTGAATGGTCGAGAAGCACTTAAAGAGATGTTCAATATCCTTAGTCATCAGGGAATTGCAAATCAAAATGACCCTGGGATTCTATCTTATAACAATCAAAAACTGAAGTGATAGCACCTGCTGGGAAGAATGGAGAGAAAGATGGACACTCCTTCACTGCTGGTGGAGTTGCAAACTGATACAACCACTCTGGAAATCACTCTGGCAGTTTCTCTTGAAGTTGAACATAGTTTTACCTGAAAACCCAGCTATACAGGTTCTGGACATATACCCCCAAAATGTTCCATCATGCCACAAGGACATGTGCTCCACTATGCTTATAGTAGCTTTATTTGTAATGGCCAGAAACTGGAAATAATGCAGATTTTCGTCAACTAAAGAATGGATTAAAAAATGTGTTTCACCTACACAATGGAATACTATTTCGTTATTAAAAATAAGGACATCATGAATTTTACAGGCAAATGGATAGAACTAGAGAATATCATTCTGAGTGAAGTAACCCAGACCCCAAAGGACATGCATGGCATGGTATGTACTCACTGATAAGTAGATATTGGTAATAAAGTACTGGATACCAGTGATATATTACATGTACCCAAAGAAGCTAAATAAGATGTAATAATTATGCTTTAATCTCACTGAGAAGAAGGAATAAAATACTGATAGGATATAGAAGTAGGGTGAGGGAACTAGGAAGGAGATAGGAATGAGGGTGTCAGGATGATCTATGAGGAGACATAGAAGAGAGGGTCAGAAGATCAAGAGAAGGATATCTGGGGAAGTTCAGCATGGGGATCTTAAGGAAGGACAAAAGATCTGGGATAATATATTGAACATGAAGAGGCCTCCTCCCGAAGCCAGGAAGAACCCCTATTGGAAGGATAAGGACACTAACATACAAAATTTGTCCTGTCTAAAAGAAATGCATAGACATTATGAGAGACAGAAGAAATGGCCAACCAATAACAGGCCCAATTAGAGCCCCTCCCATGGACAAGCACTAATCCCCAACACTAATAATGATACTCTTATATACTTGCAGGAAGGAGTCTAGCCTAATTTTCCTCTGGGAGACTCTAACCAGTAGCTTACTGAAACAAAAACAGATACCTGTAGCCAAATATTGGATGGAGCAAAAGGAGTCTTAGGGAAAAGTTGAGGAGAGGATTGTGAGCCCTGAAGGGCATAGGAACTCCACAGGAAGACCAACAAAGTCAATTAATCAGGACCCATAGGAGTTCTCAGGGACTGAGCATAACTAGACTGGACTAAGGCTCCTGCTACTTTTGTAGCAGATGTGGAGCTGTGGCTTCATGTGGGTCCCCCAACAACTCTAGTGGAGGCTGTCCCTAAAGCCGTTGCCTGGTTGTGAAATCAGTTCCCCAATGGCCTTCCTTGTCTTGCTTATTATTTCAGAGACTTGACAGGTCAGCATGTGGATATACCCAGATGGAGGTCGATCCTCTAAGAGGAGAAGAAGAAGTAGTATTGGAGAGAGACACTTTGAGGGGTACCGGAAGAGGGGGAACAATTAGAATTTTTTTTATTTAGATTTTTTTCAACATTTATTAGATAATTTCTTCATTTACATTTCAAGTGTTATCCAGAAAGTTCCCTATACCCTCCCCGCTCCCAGCCCTGCTCCCCTACCCACCTGCTCCCACATCTTGGCCCTGGCGTTCCCCTGTATTGGGGCATATAAAGTCTGCATGACCAAGGGGCCTCTCTTCCCAATGATGACCAACTAGGTCATCCTCTTCTATATATGCAGCTACAGACATGAGCTCAGGGGTACTAGTTAGTTCATGTTCTTCTTCCACCTATAGGGTTGAAGACCCCTTCAGCTACTTGGGTACTTTCTCTAGCTCCTTCCTTGGGAACCCTGTGTTCCATCTAATACCTGACTGTAAACTTCTACCTCCATGTTTGCCAGGCATTGGTATAGTCTCCCACGAGACAGCTATATCCGGGCCCTTTCAGCACTATCTTGCTGGCATATGCTATAGTGTCTATGATTGGTGGCGGATTGTGGGATAGATCCCTGGCAGGCACAGTCATTGGGTCCAACCTTTGGATTCAGCTTCACACTTGATCTCTGTAACTCCTTCAATGTGTGCTTTGTAGGAAGGGATGACTTGTCCACATTTTGATCTTCCTTCTTCTTGAGTATCATGTGTTTAGTAAATTGTATCTTGGGTAGTCTAGGTTTCTGGGCTAAAATCAACATATCAGTGAGTACATGTTATTTGAGTTCTTTTGTGATTGGGTTACTTCACTCAGGATGATGGCCTCCAGATCCATCCATTTGCCTAGGAATTTCATATATTTATTGTTTTTAATAGCTGAGTAGTACTCCATTGTGTAAATATACCAATTTTTTTTTTTTATCCATTCCTCTGTTGAAGGACATCTGGCTTCTTTCCAGTTTCTGGCTATTATGAATAAGGCTGCTATGAACATAGTGGAGCATGTGTCCTTATTACCAGATGGAATATCTTCTGGATATATGCCCAGTAGGGGTATTGCAGGATCTTCCGGTAGTACTATGTCCAATTTTCTGAGGAACCCCCAGACTGATTTCCAGAGTGGTTGAACCAGCTTGCATTCCCACCAACAATGGAGAAGTGTTCCCCTTTCTCCACATCCACGCCAGCATCTGTTGTCACCTGAATTTTTGATCTTAGCCATTCTTACTGGTGTGAGGTGGAATCTCAGGGTTGTTTTGATCTGCATTTCCCTGATGATTAAGGATGTTGAACATTTTTTCAAGTGCTTCTCAGCCATTCAGTATTCCTCAGTTGAGAATTCTTTGTTTAACTCTGTGCCCCACTTTTTTTTTAAAGATTTATTTTATTTATTATATGTAAGTACACTGTAGCTGTCCTCAGACACTCCAGAAGAGGGAGCCAGATCTCGTAACGGATGGTTGTGAGCCACCATGTGGTTGCTGGGATTTGAACTTATCACCTTCGGAAGAGCAGTCCGGTGCTCTTACCTGCTGAGCCATCTCACCAGCCCCGTGCCCCACTTTTTAATGGGGATATTTGATTTTCTTGTGTCCACCTTCTTGAGTTCTTTATATATATTAGATATCAGTCCCCTATCTGATTTAGGATTGGTAAAGATCCTTTCCCAATTGGTTGGTGGCCCTTTTGTCTTGTTGACAGTATCTTTTGTCTTACAGAAGCTTTGCAACTTAATGAGTTCCCATTTGTCAATTCTTGATCTTACAGCACAAGCCTTTGCTGTTTTGTTCAGGAATTTTTCCCCAGTGCCCATATTTTCGATGCTTTTCCCGACTTTCTCCTATATAAGTTTCAGTGTCTCTGGTTTTATGTGGAGGTCCTTCAACCATTTAGACTTGACCCTAGTACAAGGAGATAAGAATGGATCAATTCCCAGTCTTCTACATGATAGCTGCCAGTTGTGCCAGCACCATTTGTTGTAAAGGCTGTCTTTTTTCCATTGGATAGTTTTAGCTCCCTTGTCAAAGATCAGGTGACCATAGGTGTGTGGATTCATTTCTTGGTCTTCGATCCTATTCCATTGATCTACTTGTCTGTTGCTGTACCAGTACCATGCAGTTTTTGTTACGATTGCTCTGTAGTACAGCTTGAGGTCAGGCATGGTGATTCCACCAGATGTTCTTTTATTGTTTAGAAGAGTTTTTGCTAGTCTAGGGTTTTTGTTATTCCAGATGAACTTGCTAATTGTCTTTTCTAGATCCTTGAAGAATTGAGTTGGAATTTTGATGGGGATTGCATTGAATCTGTAGATAGCTTTTGGCACGATAGCCATTTTTACTATATTGATTCTGCCAATCCATGAGCATGGGAGATCCTTCCATCTTCTGAGGTCTTCCTCAATTTATTTCTTTAGAGACTTGAAGTTCTTGTCATACAAATCTTTCACTTCCTTCGTAAGAGTCACACCAAGATATTTTATATTGTTAGTGACTATTGTGAAGGTTGATGTTTCCCTGATCTCTTTCTTAGCCAGTTCATCCTTTATATAGAGAAAGGCCATCGATTTGTTTGAATTAATTCTATATCCAGCTACTGCACTAAAGCTTTTTATAAGGTTTAGGAGTTCTCTGGTAGAGTTTTTGGGGTCACTTATATATACTATCATATCATCTGCAAATAGCAATAATTTGAGTTCTTCCTTTCCAATTTCTATCCCCTTGACCTCCTTTTTTTGCCGAATCGCTCTGGCTAGGACTTCAAGTGCTATATTGAATAAGTAGGGAGAAAGTGGGCAGCCTTGTCTGGTCCCTGATTTTAGTGGGATTGCTTCCAGTTTCTCTCCATTTAGTTTGATGTTGGCCACTGGTTTGCTGTAGATTGCTTTTATCATGTTTAGGTAAGGGCCTTAAATTCCTGATCTTTCCAAGACCTTTATTATGAATGGGTGCTGCTCACCAGTGGTCCTTAGATTGCTAGGAGAGTCCCGCTGGAGACTTGGGTGAGTGTGAGGCACCCAGGCCTTGTGCCCTGCGCTGGAGCAGAGCAGTGTGGACCGGAAGGGAAGGGGTCCGCTCTCCGTCTATCTATCTCCCGGCTGCAGACTCAAGTCCCACGCGTTTGGGCTGGAACAGATGTGTGTTCCTCTTACCAGTGGTCTGGAGAACATTGGGAGAGTCCCGCTGGAAACCTGGGTGGGTGAGCGGCACCCAGGCCTTGCGCCCTGCGCTGGAGCAGAACGGTGTGGACCGGAAGCAACAATTGGAATTTTTAAATTAATTAATTAATTAAAATAATTTGTAAAAGTATAAGTACATATAGACATTCCATTTAGTTCATTTAATTTGACTAACTATTATTAACTATTTTAAAATATTGAACTAAATATTGGTTTTCTTGAAGCTTACTTATTAGCATAAGCTATCTTTGACTCTAAAGTGTATGTATACCCAGAATTACACAATGTTGAAAACTAATTTTCTAAGGTGATAATGTTAGCACGTATGTCAGTTGGCTGATAATGAAATCTTGAGTATGGGACTCCTGTGAATAAGATGAATGTCTTCATCCTGCCTTAGTTCCTTTCACCATAGAAGGTTTAAATAAGAAGAGAGCTATCAGCAAGAAAACAAATCCTTAATCATTATAAAATATGAATAAATAATGACCCTGGTGTTCCCAGATTCCATAAAAAGTAGAATTCTATTGAAAACAGCCAGACTCACAGAGAGAGAAAGTGAGAAGAAGAGGAGGCGGTAGGGGAGAAAAAGAAGAGGGAAAGCAAGAGGGAAAGTGAGAGACAGAGGGAGTGAATGAGAGAGAGGGGTGAGAGTAAGAGGGGGAGGGAGAGGGAAAGAGAGAGAAACTCTAACTGAGAGAGATCCTAAGAGAGAAAGATCCTAAGTACTGGGGTATCATACATGTGTGAGGACGTCTGGTATCTTTTCCTGTTAAGTACATTTTGATTTTGAAAAAAATCTAGTACTTAATACATACTGTTGGTCTATACCACACCTTTAAATATATTCTTATCCAAGAGGGCATAATTAGTCACAAGCTATAATATTTTGAGAAAATAAAGTAAAATGAGCTTCTGTCTTTTCAGAAAGAAATACCAATTGCTTGAGACCTACAAGTTATGTATCCCCTTAAACAGAAGTCTGACCAAAAGCATTACTCATAAAGCTACCCACCTGAAGGATGACCCAGCTCTCTCTTAAATATAAAAACTGAATAATTATACTGAAATGATTCATAAAGAGGGAATCCAGAAGGTACTCTCCAATTGGTAACTGAATAACGTTGTTTATAATTAATGTCATTACTCAGAGCAAATACTTTAACAGTTGAAATTTCTCCAGAGAAAAATAGTATATTTTTCTTGATAGTGTAGATTTCTATTTTAATAGATAACATCTTATTGGTTATGGGTTACACAACACTATGTATCCCATAGAAATTGTTTGTTGATATTTTAGAGTGACATAATTAATGAACATCTTCTATTCACTCATAATTTGAATGCACTCCACTTATATTCATGAAAACACAGAAAAGTTGAGAATTTCTTACAGTTTTAGAAGTTAAAACAATATATGTTGTGGAGATGTATGCATTTCGAGAATATATTTTCCAAAGTGCCTCATAAATTGCATAGAAGGAAGTAGGGATTTGAATCAGTTTGGTGAGCTTCAGTGTGCTTTGTCATTAATTATCTGTATGTCCTTGTGGTATGTTATGTAAGCTCTCTGAGCTGAACCCTTAAAATGCAGTGGTGATGGAGGAGGTGGCCCTAATATCTGAATGACATACACCTACTATGAATAACCCAGATACAACGGACATATACTGCTTTAAATTACTTGTGCTTTCAATTTCTTAGGTTTTAGAAAACTAAAAATTTTCTCTGACATTTTCAAGTACATAAACAGTAAATTTTAAAACATCATTTAGAAAATATCATTTTGACAAGTTAATTTTGGGTTATCTCCTCCTATTTTGTTGTTGTTCTTGTTTGCTTTTTATTTCTTTTAATTTTCAAAACAGAAGTTCTCTGTGTAGCCCTGGCTATCTTCAAACTGAGTTTGTAGAGCAAGCTAGTCAAGAACTCATATATCAGACTGACTTTGCATTCTAAATTATAGGTATAAAGCACCGTGTCAGCTTTAACATATTAATTTAGTGACTGTCTACACAGCAAATATAAAACATTTTTTCAAGCCTCATGCAACATTCCATTTTCAATCATTAATGTTATGAACATTTCAGTAATCAGTCATAAATTGTGGCGTAAAATGATACTGTTACATCTGGAAACAGATTTCCACCTTAACTTTCATTTCATTATTTCTTCTCAGGTGTGCTCAGGGTTGAAGAAAATATTACAAAGATTAAGAGCTGTCACATAGCCGTGTAATATATCACACATCTGTAAGACTTATATTTGTGATGTAGCTTGTGCATATCTTCAAATAGAACTTGAGCCTTTTGAGTAATTATTATTTGTAGTTTCTATTCAGTATTCACAGGAGCACAGAAGATCTGTATAGTGCACACAGAGCAGGAAAGGGTTGATGCTTATCTGTAAAATGATTTGAAATTGAGCATAGAGAAAGCTCAGCATTCACACTTTTTGTATAAAAGCAAGCTAACTATTTACATTATAAAAATTTCCTGGGAAGATTACTAATTTTCAAAAGAAAGGCAGTTTTCTTAAGCAATTATAGATGGCATATACCCTATTGAACTCCATAAACTGATACGTGGTTTCTTGTATTTTCATTGAAAGTCCCCAACTATTTCAGTTCCTATAGTGGTCAAGCATCTTGACTCTTTCATTTCCCACATATTATTATAAAGTCTTTGAATGAGAAAAGGAAGCAACACACAAACAGGGGCTGATTGCATTATACCTTTCTTTTTATATCACTGTATTTTTGTTAGGAATCCAATTTCATACTTTCTAAACTAAACTTTCACAACATGATGCTATTTTTTCTCTATTCATGTGCGTTTCACAGTTATAGTTAACATCTGCCTCTTGTTTGGCACAATGCCATGCATTGCTAAGTTTCTCTTACCCAGAGTAGCATATGTCATTGCCTGATTTCTACGCATTTGTAGTTTGCTTAACCTATATCTGTCTGTCATACAGGAATGATTTTAGGATTGAGGTAATTGAAACCCATGCTAATGAATGAAATAAAGAACAAAAATGTTCTTTGATGAAAGTCGTTGTTTTTATATTTTTCTTTACTGCTATTATTCTTATTTCTCAATATTTGAATGTCACATAAAGCATCAAATTGCTATTAAGAATGTTCAGAAAATGGCTAATTTACTGAATGCAAGAGATCAACATGATTCAGAAGTAAAGGTTTGTTATGGTTATTCACAGTTGTCAATTTGACTATATCTGGTTTGAACTACAATCCAGAAATGGAGAGCATAGTTGTTATCCAGTCCTTAAGGCTGGAAGACACATACTTTTTTATACAAGTATTGAGTCATAGTGGGTGTAAAAAGCTAACACCCAGGAAAGGTGGTACACCTTTAGTCCCAGAAAATGGAGGCAAGCAGATATTTGCATTCAAGGCCAGCCTTGGACAGATCAACTTCCAAGTAAAGAAGAACTTAGATCCAGGCATAGTGGTATACACCATTAATTTGGGCCATGCCTTCTACTGGAGGTAGAACAATGGACAATGGAAGAAGGAAAGCTTCCATCTTCTTTACTTATTTGCCAGCACATCAGTTGGAACCTACATCTCCAGGATTCCAGATCAAGCAGAAGACTGGATGGAACACATAGCCTCATAGGACTGAGTAGCTACTAGATTCTTGGACTTCCCATTCACAGCTGCCAATTTTTGAGATAATTGGACTGTAGTTGTTCTAATAATTTCCCTTAATATATAGAGATATTCCACAACTTTTGTGGTTCTAGAGAACCTTGATTAATACAAGACACTTGTTCCTTAACCTTGATATTTAGGCTTAATCCCAGGATCCATGTACTATAAAGAATTGACATTCAGAAGTTTTCCTCTTACCTCCAGCTTCTAATACCAAACATATATAAATGTAGTGAAATTTATGAAATGTATTTTTTTTTACTTTTTAACATATTCTGTACATAACGTCTATATTTCAACCTTTTAAGTAAAAAAAAATGCAAGATTTGATTAGTTTGTTAAAGGTGATGAAATGTGCTAAATTGAAGTAATTTTACTAGGACAAAAAGAGCCTATTTACTCTTGTGTAGACATGATGGCTTCCTGGAACTAGCAACACTTTTCAACTTTAAAGAGCAGAGATCCTAGGGACAATTGAAATGAAAGAATTCTACCAGCACACAAAGAAAATTGCACAGATGTTAGTGAATGTTGCACATGCAGCATGCTATTAGGTATGGAATACATCTTTATTCCCTAGATATGTGTCTACCCTAATCTTGAGAAAGTGTTGATTGCCCAACAGAAACTGCATTTGCTGCAAGTGCTTTGTCACCAATGATTCTCCTGATTGCCATTGGATCCCTTGCCTTATGGAACAGTCATTCATTCATCCCCACAGTAGAGATTAACTCTGATTACAACCATATTCTTACTGGTCAGCAGAAGTCAGTTCTACTGAGGCCAGCAGAGATATCACTTGTCTTTTTTGGAATGTTCACTCACAGGCCCTTTGAGCAGAGGACAAGGCAGTCTCAGGAAGAACAAAGACAGACAGTCACTTTTGTATTATTAAGTCTCCCACAGACACATAAACAGACAACAAAACCATCACATTCTGATACCACCATCATTTCTTATCCTCTCTGTCTATAAATCATTAACAAAACCATTTCTTTCCACACAAGAATAAAGATGTATTCATAAAAAGTGTGCAAGACAAAGAATATAATCATCTTGATAGTTCCTCAATTTCCATGTCAGAGCTTTTATTTCATAAGAGTAGAATTAACAATAAACAGTGATAAGAATTAAATTATTGCCTTTTAAAATGCAGAAATAGAAAATGGGACATTTCCTATCAGTGTGGGCCACATAACGATCAACTTAACTCAAAATGAAGAATCAAGACAATCCATTTTCTTTTTTTTTTTAATTGAATATTTTCTTTTTAAAAAGTTTTTGCTAGATATTTTCTTTATTTACATTTCAAATGTTATCTCCTTTCCAACCTTCTGCTCTGAAAATCCCCTTCCCCCTCCTCCTGGTTCCAACCTACACACTCCTGCTACCAGGCGATGGTATTCCCTTGACTGGGGCATTGAAACTTCACAGGATCAAGGGCCTCTCCTCCCTTTGATGACCCACTAGGACATCCTCTGCTACATACACAGCTAGAGCCATGAGTCCCACCATAAGTTTTCTTTGATGGGTTAGGTTTAGTCCCAGGAAATTCTGGGGGTACTGTTTAGTTTATATTGTTGTTCCTCCTTGGGGGATGCAAATCCCTAGAGCTTCTTGGGTACTTTCTCTACCTGGGACACTGTGCTTTATCCAATGGATGGCTGTGAACATCTACTTCTGTATTTGTCAGGCACTGGCAGAGCCTCTCAGGCGACAGCTTTATCAGGCTCCTATCAGCAAGCTCTTGGAATCCACAATAGTGTCTGGGTTTGGTGTTTTTTTTTTTTTTTTTTTATGGGATGGATCCCAGATTGTGGCAGTATCTGGATAGTCATTCCTTTAGTCTCTGCTCCACACATTGTCTCTGTAACTCCTTACATGGGTATTTTGTTCCCCCTTCTAAGAAGGATCAAAATATCTACACTTTGGTCTTCCTTCCTTTTTAGTTTCATTTGTTTTACAAATTGTATCTTGGGTATTCTGAGTTTCTGAGTTAATGTCCATTAATCAGTGAGTGCATATTATGTGTGTTCTTTTGTGATTGGGTTATCTCAAGCAGGATGATATTCTCCAGATCCATCTATTTGTCTAAGAATTTCATAAATTCATTGCTTTTTTTTTCAACTTTTATTAGATATTTTCTTCATCATTTCAAGTGTTATCCAGAAAGTTCCCTATGTCCTCCCCCCTCCCGGCCCTGCTCCCCTACCCATCCGTTCCCACTTCTTGAGTTGAAGACCCCTTCAGCTCCTTGGGTACATTCTCTAGCTCCTTCTTCCTTGGGAATCCTGTGTTCCATAAATTCTTTGCTTTTAATAGCTGCATTGTACTCCATTTTGTAAATATACCACATATTCTGTATCCATTCCTCTGTTGAGGAACATCTGGGTTCTTTCCAGGCTCTGGCTATTATAAATAAGGCTGTTATAGACATAGTGGAGCATGTGTCCTTATTACAATTTGGAGCATCTTCTGGGTATATGCCCAGGAGTGGTTTTGTTAGATCTTCTGGTAGTACTATTTCCAATTTTCTAAGGAAATGCTAAATTGATTTCCAGAGTGGTTGTACCAGCTTACAGTCATAGCAGCAATGGAGGAGTGCTCCTCTTTCTCCACATCCTTGCCAACATCTGCTGTCAACATAGAGTTTTATCTTAGCCATTCTGACTGGAGTGAGGTGGAATCTCAGGGTTGTTTTGATTTGCCTTTCCCTGATGATTAAGGATGTTAAACATTTTTTTCAGGTGCTTCTCAGCCATTCGGTATTCCTCAGTTGAGAGTTCTTTGCTTAGCTCTGTACCACATTTTTAGTAGGGTGGTTTGTTTTTGTGAAGTCTAACTTCTTAAGGGCTTTTTAAAAATATATTGGATATTAGCCTTTTATGGGATTTAGGATTGGTAAAGATCATTTCCCAATCTGTTGGTTGCTTTTTTGTCTTATTGACAGTGACCTTTGCCTTACAGAAGCTTTGCAATTTTATGAGGCCCCATTTTTCAATTCTTTTTTTTTTCCAATTTTTTATTAGATATTTTCTTAATTTACATTTCAAATGCTATTCCGAAAGTCCTCTCTCCCCTCCTCCCTCCCAGCTCCCCTGCCCACCCACTCCCACTTCTTGGCCCTGGCGTTCCCCTGTATTGGGGCATATAAAGATTGCAGTACCAAGGGGCCTCTCTTACAGCACAAGCCACTGTTGTTCTCTTCAGGAATTTCTTTTCCCCTGTGCCCATATGTTCAAGGTTCTTCCTTACTTTCTCCTCTATATGTTTCCATGTCTCTGGTTTTATGTGGAGTTCTTTGATCCACTCAGACTTGAGCTTTGTACAAGGAGATAAAAATGCATCAATTTGCATTCTTTTACATGCTAACCACCAGGTGAGCCAGCACCATTTGTTGAAAATGCTGTGTTTTTTCCACTGGATGGTTTTAGCTCTCTTGTCAAATAGCAAGTGACCATAATTGTGTGGATTCATTTCTGGGTCTTCAGTTCTATTCCATTGATCTACCTGTCTGTCACTGTACCGGTACCATGCAGTTTTTATCACAGTTGTTCTGTAGTACAGCTTGAGGTCAGGGATAGTGATTAAAACTGCATGGTACTGATACAGTGACAGACAGGATATTTTATTTACATTTTAATTGTTTTCCCCTTTCCAGGTCTCCCCTTCAGAAATCTCTCTCCCATACCCTTTTCCCAGCCTCTATTAGGGTGCTTCCCTACCCTCCCACCAACTCCTGTCTTCCCTCACTGGAATTCCCCTACACTGGGGCATTGAACACCCTTAAGCCCAAGATCTGTTCCTTCCACTGATGTCTAGGTTTGGTGACTGCATATGGGATGGATCCCCAGGTGGTTCAGTCTCTGGATGGCCTTTTCTACAGTATTTGCTCCACACTTTGTCTCCATATTTTCTCCTGTGATTATTTTGTTCCTCATTTTAAGAAGCACTGAAGCATCCACACTTTGATCTTCCTTCTTCTTGGGCTTCATATAGTCTGTGAAGTATATCTTGGTTATTGTGAACTTTTAGGCTAATATCACTTATCAGTAAAAAAAAGGGGGGGGTCAAGGATACAAAATATATATCGCTTATCAGTGAGTACATGCTATGTGTATTCTTTTGTGACTGAGTTACCTCACTCAGGATGATATTTTCAAGTTCCTGTGAATTTAATGAAGTCATTGTTTTTAATAGCTGAGTAGTATTCCATTGTGTAAATGTACCACATTTTCTGTGTCCATTCCTCTGATGAGGGACATCTGGGTTCTTTCCAGGTTCTGGCTATTATAAATAAGACTGCTGTGAACATAGTGGAGTATGTGTCCTTATTACATGTTGGAGAATTTGCATGTAATAAAGGATTACAGTAATAACAAGGAAGATGATAATTTAACATTTAATATTAACTTCCTGTGTGGTTTGTTTTTAATGTGGTATGTGTTTCACCTATATTTTTTGTTGTTCCTATAGTCTGTGTAGCAATATATAATATAAATAACCTATAATAGCTTGTTGCTAATAATAGGAAAGTTTCTTTTACTTCATCTCTTTTCTCTTTTCTAAACCTTGTGATTACCAATCTGCAAATTTAGACTGCCAATCGAATTTCTTTTTCCCACGGTAATTTCAATATATATTTCTTTAGTGAACTGTTGCTAAAAATCTTTCAAATCTGACTATTTGTTTGATACATACAGGTTTTTTGTTTTTATTTGTTGTCTTTTATTTAAAAAAAATATTCTTTTTACATTTCAGCCTTTGCCTCCCCTCCCTCCTGTTCTGTTACCTCCATATCTGATCCTGTTCCAGTTTTCCCCTCCTCCTCCATCTCCCATCCAGGACCTTTCCTCCCTCTGCCTCCTGTCATTATTATGTCCCCCTTCTAAGGGGAATTGAAAAATCTTCACTTGGACCTTCCTGCTTGTAAAACTTATGCTTATTGCATTGTATCTTGGGCACTCGGAAACTTTTGGTTAAATTCCACTCATCAGTGAGTGCATACAATGCATGCCCCTTTGAGTCTGAGTTAACTCACTCAGGATGTTATTTTCTAGCTCTACCATTTGCCTGCAAAATTCAAGATATCCTCATTTTTAATAGCTGAATAGTATTCCACTGTATAAATGGACCACATTTTCTGAACCCATTCTTCACTTGAGGGATATCTGACTTGTTTCCAGTTTCTATCTATTGCAAATTAGGCTGCAATGAATGTGGAAGAGCATATGTCTTGTGGTATGGTAGAACATCTTTTGGGTGTAGGCCTAGGAGTGGTATAACTGGGTCTTAAGGTACATCTATTTACAATTTTCTGAGGAACAGCCAGATTGATGTCCAGAGTGATTTAACAAAAGTCTAGACTAATTTGTTTGATATCTATCATTCTATAATTATACAAAAGGTGGGGAAACTATATAGTGACAGTTATTTATGTTAATTTTCCATATGGTTTTAATATGTTTTCAATGACAAATTTAAATCTGAAAAGCTGTTCACTTCTAAAGAATTATATGGATTCATCAAGAGGATGACTAGCAAGATTTGATGGGTATAGAGGAACTTTCTCTAACTTTATCTGTAACTGAAATTATTTAAATAATGTAGGGACATACAAGATTGAAAATATAAGAGACAATATTATTGAATGTCAAATACTTTAAGCAGGAAATCGACCAGCTTATTATATAATGTGAAGTTTAAAATCAAATAAAGAGCGTAGTGGTGCTACTAAGGGCCGGACATAAAGCATATGGCCATGTTCATCGTTTTTACATTATCTAAGCAATCTGTAAACCACTGCTTTCCTGAAAGTGAACTATTACTTTAATTTTGGTCAACATCTGTGATTTTTTGCATTAGCAAATAACCTGGCAGTAAAAAGAACAATGGTACATACCAGGGGTGCAGTATGGCTTTTTTATTCTCTCATGTAGCTTATTTAAAATAAAGCAAGATGATTGCACTTTTATTAATGCAACAGACTGACAATGGGATGTTCATGGTTCTCATCTTTGTGTCTGTTATTTCCTAGTACCCAATTATCTTTTACTGTGTATGGAACTGAAAGGTATTACTTGTATTGTGAATACGGAAATGAGACATCTTCACAAGGGGGAATCTTCTAAGAAGTGCTAGTGATTTTGCTCCCAGTCTTCCAAAATTATGCAAGGAAACTTTGTGACAATAACCCTATTGAAGGACATACAGAAAGGCATAGGAAGAAAGAGAGTGCAACTCTTAGAGAAGTGGAAGTGACCTCAAAAACTAATAATTCCATGTATTGACATTACTCTGTGCATGAATGAATATGTGTGTACCAAGTTTGATTTCCTGAAATTGGATACACTTCCACTAAGAACAAACAGAGGGAGCAGGAAATGTCACTAGAGACAATGATAAGGCTTCAAGAATTAGAAAACCAATTATAGAAAGACTAGTAAAATTAAAAAGTCACAAACACACCATATAATTCATCACAGGAACCATTTTACAACATGAACGTAATAGATCTAGTATGTGTGAGGTATTCTTATACATAGGTTTATTTGTTATTTTATTAGATCATTATAATTATGAAAATATTACAAGAAAGTAAAATGACACAGTAAAGGTTATGGTACAATCCAATGTCTATATACATATATGGAACTGTCACAACAGAGCTAAATATTTTCTGCAGTTAATATATACCAGTGAAAAAAGGCAGGATACAATTTTTCCTTCTTTTTGTTTTTCTTCTTTATAGGAAAATATGGTAGTGTTCATGAGCATGATTGTCATGAAATCTTTGTTATTTGTAATATTATAAAGTAGGCTTGAAGTCAATTATCTCAACATGCTTTGTGAAATTCATAAAAAATTTATTTATAGTACATTTTTGGTTATATAGGGAAGATAAATTTGGGATGTCAAGGGCAAATTAACTCCTTGAAAACAAATATAATCACCATAAAATATAATCTTTATAGAATAACATTATTTTGAGCTTTCTTAAACATCTATCAAATTTAAAATAAATGAACCTTTAGTTTTTGTTTATGTTTATTATTCTATTTACATGATTACTTTTAAATCAAATATATCAACTTTATATTTTTTATAAAATTACCATATACCATAGAGAGCAGAAAATAGAAGACAAGTAAATAAACATTAAAATTAGTCTTCTAGAATAACTTCATTTGTCTAGAAAGCTTGAAAGTTTGTTCGAAGCATCAGACTGAGTTTTGTAATTCATGCTAGTGAATAAAACATGAAAATGTCATGCTGATTACGTTCTGAACAAAACACATAAACTTAAGATTCTTACATTCTGTGGGTGTGTTGCCTTTGGCAAAAAATAGCAAAGTGTAATTTTACAAGTTTTCTATAATGGTAAGTTCTGTGAAGAAAGCAATATAGCATTTTATAATAGAAAGTGGGTCCTTTGTTTTGCTATTTTAACCAATATTGTTGGAACAGCTTGAATGAGTAGTGGTAATTTTGTTAGTGACTTGGGGAGCTGAAGAAGAGATCAACGAGCATATTTGAGAAATGTATTGAAGTGAACAATGCTTGTACTCAGGAAAAGAAAGCTAGAATGTGGAGGACATGAAAGAAGAGAAGCAGCATTCATTTGGATAGAGGGAAATAAAAATAGAAGGAGATGAATTTGATTGCTAAATAGCAAGGTTAGTAGTGAATAACCCATAGAGCTCCTTTGATCATAGCAATCATTCTAGCATTTGCTTGAAATGGTACAAGACACTATGAAGGAGTAATTAACTCTTAATGAGGTTTGATGTGACAATTATAGAGAGAATAGTCTATAGTGAGGAGATAGAAAACTGGAGAAACCATCACTATAACCTGGAAGGCAATTAGTGGAGGATGGATCAAATTCTAGTAGTGCTAGAATAATTAGCCATTTCATATTTGTAGTATATTACTTTTTTCAATTATTTGTATTATTAATTATTAGATATTTTCTTTAATTATATTTCAAATGTTATACCTTTTCCTGGTTTCCCCTCTGAAAACCTCCTATCCCATCCCCCATTGCCCTGCTTCTATGAGGGTGGTCCCCCACCCATGCACTTCTACTTCCCCTTCCTGGCATTCCCCTACACAGGGCTATCTAGTCTTCAAAGGACCAGGGGCCTCTCCATCCATTGATGTCCATCAAGGGCATCCCCTGCTCCATATGCATTTGGAGCCATGGGTCCCTCCATGAGTACTCTTTGGTTGGTGGTTCAGTCCTTGAGAACTATGGGGAAGGAGGTCTGGTTGGTTGAAAATGTTCCTCCTATAGGATTGCAAACCCCTTCAGCTTCTTCAGTCCTTTCTCAAACTCTTCCATTGGGGACCCTGTGCTCAGTCTAATGGTTGAATGCTATCGTCCAAATCTATATTTTGTCAGGCTCTGGCATAGCCTATCAAGATACATCTTTATGAAACTCCTATCAAAAAAGTACTTCTTGGATCCACCATAGTGTTTGGGTTTTGTACCTGTATATTGGGTAGATCCTCAGATGGGATAGTCTCTGGATGGATTTTCCTTCAGTCTCTGCTCCAACTTTGTCTCTGTATGTCCTCCCAAGGGTATTTTGTTCCCCCTTCTTAGAAGGCCCTAAGCATCCACACATTGGTCTTCCTTTTTTACCTTCATATGTTCTGTGAATTGTATCTCAAGTATTTTGAGCTTCTGGGCTAATATCCACTTACCAGTGAAAGCACACCAAGTGTGATCTTTTGGGATTGGATTACCTCACTCAGGGTGAAATTTTCTAGTTCCATACATTTGCCTAAGAATTTTGTGAATTCATTGTTTTTAATAACTGAATATCCCTCAAAGCCCCCAGATCCCTAATCTGCGTGGGTCGAGTTCTCTGGAGTCAAGTGTGCAAGGATTTGGTGATTGACAAACAGACTTACTCACAAGGGAGTGTGAATCTGAGTGTAATATCACAAAGTGAACACCAGTCTTATATGATACAGAAAACAAAGAGGTAGGATGTCACAGTAGGTAAAGTACATTGAAGTTACCTGACACAAAACAAAGGAATGACTTCAAAAGGACTTACAGGAACCAGGTATATTTACAGTAACGATAAAACAGCTCTGCCTAGGATCAGCTAGTGACAAATAAAGATTTCACACCCTAGCCACAATTTGTGCCTTTTCTTTGAGCCTTGTGAGAACTAGCATCAGGGGGTTCAGCACTAGCTGGCCTTCTCATGAATAATGTATTACCACAACCCCCTATTTCCGAGGCCCAGGTAGATTCTTGCATATGAAGATAACTTGGTTGTGCTGATAAGAATCTGTGGGGAATCTCCATGTATCAGAAGAATTCACCAACTTGCTTCTAATATGCAATGTAGTCTGCCATACCTGGCTGTAGTGAAGATTCTAAGTATGTACTTTGTTAAGTTTACCCTGAGATCTCTAACTCTTATGTAGTAAAATACTTTAAGAAACTATGTAAGACCCTCCACGATATTACAGGGACAAATCTGGGGCTTTCTGGCTATGGGAATGACAAGGTTCCAGGAGGATGGGTTTCTTTTGAAACTCTTTACCTCAGGACTGCTTCCAGGTTTCAGGCCTGCCAAGCATTGTGTAAATGTACCATATTTTCTGTATCCATTCTTCTGTGGAGGGACATCTGGGTTCTTTCCAAGCTCTGGCTATTAGAAATAAGGCTGCTATAAACATAGTGGAGCATGTGTCCTTATTACAATTTGGAGCATCTTCTGGGTATATGCCCACGAGTGATATTGCTGGGTCCTCAGGTAGTACTATGTCCAATTTTCGGAGGAACCGCCAAACTGATTTCCAAATGGTTCTAGCAGCTTGCAATCCCACCAGCAGTGGAGGAGTGTTCTCTTTCTCCACATCCTTGCCAGTATCTGCGTTGACCTGAGTTTTTGATCTTAGTCATTCTGATTGGTGTGAGGTAGAATCTCAGGATAGTTTTGACTTACATTTCCCTGATGATGAAGTATGTTGAACATTTCTATAGGTGCTTCTCAGCTACTCAGTACTCAGTTGAGAATTCTTTGTTTAGTTCTGTACCCCATTTTTTATTAGGGTTATTTAGTTATCTGGATTCTGACTTCTTAAGTTCTTTGAATACATTGGCTATTAGCCCTCTATCTGATCTAGGGTTAGTAAAGATATTTTCCCAATCTTTTGTTGGCAGTTTTGTCCCATTGACAGTGTATTTTGTCATACATAAGCTTTGCAATTTTATGAGGTCCCATTCGTTGCATCTTTTTCTTAGAGCATAAGCCATTGGTGTTCTATTCAGGAAGTTTTCCCCTTGTCCACGTGTTCCAGGCTCTTCCCAACTTTCTCTTCTATTACTTTCAGTGTATCGGGTTTTGTGTGTAGGTCATTGATTCACTTCAAGTTGACCTTTGTAATAGGAGATAGGAATGGATTGATTTGCATTCTTTTATATGCTGATCACCAGTTGAACCAACCCCATTTGTTGAAAATACTATCTTGTTTCCACTCAAGTGATCTTAGGTGTCTGGGTTCATTTCTGGGGTTTTAATTCTGTACCATTGAACTACATGCCTGTCTCTGTACAAATAACATGAAGTTTTTGTTACTGTTGCTTTGTAATAGAGTTTGAGGTCAGGGATGGTGATTCCCCCAGAATTTCTTTTATTGTTTTCTTATTCCAGATGAATTTGTAAATTGCTCTTTCTAACTCTACAAAGAATTGAGTTGGAAATTTGATGGAGATTGCATTGAATCTGTAGATTGCTTTCAGCAAGATAGACACTTTTACTATACTGATCTTGCCAATCCAAAAGCATCATTATCTTTCCATTTTTTGAGATCTTCTTCAATTTCTTTCTTCAGAGACATGAAGTTCTTATACAGATCTTTGACTTGCTTAGTTAGAGTCACACCCAGGTATTTTATATTATTTGTGACAATTGTGAAGGGTGTCATTTCCCAAATTTCTTTCTCAGCCTCCTTTGAGTAGAAGAATGCTACTGATTTGAGCTACTTTTATATCCAGCCACTTACCTCAAGTTATTTTTATCAGTTGTTAGAGTTCTCTGGTGGAATTTTTGGGTCACTTAAGTATACTAGGAAATCATCTGCAAATAGTTATATTTTGACTTCTTCCTTTCCAATTTGTTTCCCTATGACCCCCCTTTGTTATCTAATTGCTCTGGGTAGGTCTTCCAGTATTATATTGAATAGTTAGGGAGAGTGGGCAGCCTTATCTAGACCCTGATTTTAATGAGATTGCTTCCAGTTCCTCTCCATTCAGTTTGATGTTGTTTACTGGTTTGCTGTATACTGCTTTTATTATGTTTAGGTATGGGTCTTGAATTCTCAATCTTTCCAGGTCTTTTAACATGAAGGGATGTTGAATTTTGTCAAATGCTTTTTCAGCATCTAATGAAATGACCATGCATTTTTTTTTCCCTTGAGTGTGTTTTTGTAGTGGATTATGTTTATAGATTTCCACATATTAAGCCACACCTATATCCCTGGAATAAAGCTTACTTGATTATGATGAATAATCATTTTGAAGTGTTTTTGGATTTGGTTTGTGAGAATTTTATTGAGTATTTTGGCATCAATGTTCATAAGGGAAATTGGTCTAAAGTTCTCTTTCTTTGTTGGGTCTTTGTGTGGTTTAGTTATAATCAAAGTTGTGTCTCCATAGAACAAATTGGGTAGTGTTCCTTCTGTTTCTATTTTGTGGAACAGTTTAATGGGTATTGGTATTAGGTCTTCTTTGAAGGTCTGATAGAATTCTGCAATAAACCCAACTGGTCCTGGGCTTTTGTGTGTGTATGGGGGGGGGGGCATTTAATGACTGCTTCTATATCTTTAGGAGTTATGTGACTGTTTAGGTGGTTTATCTGATGATGATTTAGCTTTGGTATCTGTTATCTGTACAGAAAATAGTCCATTTCATCCAGATTTTCCAGTTTTGCTGAGTATAGGTTTTTGTAGTAGGACACGATTTTTTGGATATCCTCAGTTTCTGTTGTTATGTCTTCCTTTTCATTTCTGATTTTATTGATTTGGCTACTGTCTTTGTATCCTCTGGTTAGTTTGGCTAAGTGTTTACCTATCTTGTCAATTTTCTCCAAGAACCAGCTCCTGGTTTTGTTGATTCTTTGTAAAGTTCTTTTTGTTTCTACGTGGCTGATTTTAACCCTGAGTTTGATTATTCCCTGCCATCTCCTCCTCTTGGGTGCATTTGCTTCTGTTAGTTCTAGAACTTTCATATGTGTTGTCAAGCTGCTAGTGTGTTCTCTCTCCAGTTTCTTTTTGTATGTACTCAGGGATATTAGTTTTCCTCTTAGCCCTGCTTTCATTGTGTCCCATAAGTTTGGGTATGTTATGCCACATTTTCATTGAATTCTATAAAGTCTTTAATTTCTTTAATCTTCCTTGATCAAGTTATCATTGAGTGGAGTGTTTTTCAGCTTTCATGTGTATAGAGGCTTTCTATTGTTTTTGATTTTATTGAAGACCAGCCTTAGTCCATGGTTATCTTTCAGCCTTCTTGTATCTGTTGAGGCCTGTTTTGTGACTGATTTTGTGGTCAATTTTGTAGAAGGTACCATGAGGTACTGAGAAGAAAGTATATTCTTCTGTTTTAGGATGAAATTAAATCCATTTGTTTCATAATTTCTTTTTTTTTCAATTTTTATTAGATATTTTCTTAATTTACATTTCAAATGCTATCTCAAAAGTTCCCTCTCCCCTCCCCCACCCTGCTCCCCTGCCCACCCACTCCCACTTCTTGGTCCTGGCTTTTAGTTTCCCTGTGTCTCTGATTAGTTTCTGTTTCCATGAGCTGTCCATTGATACTAGTAGGGTGTTGAAGTCTCCCACTATAATTGCAGTGCAATGTGTGCTTTGAGGTTTACTAAAGTTTTTTTTTTTTTTTCAACTTTTATTAGATATTTTCTTCATTTACATTTCAAGTGTTATCCAGAAAGTTGGCTATATCCTCCCCCCTCCCGGCCCTGCTCCCCTACCCACCCGCTCCCACCCCTTGGCCCCAGCGTTTCCCTGTATTGGGGCATATAAAGTCTGCATGACCAAGGGGCCTCTCTTCCCATTGATGGCCAACTAGGCCATCCTCTTCTATATATGCAGCTAGAGACACGAGCCCAGGGGGTACTAGTTAGTTCATGGTTATTCTTCCACCTATAGGGTTGAAGACCCCTTCAGCTCCTTGGGTACTTTCTCTAGCTCCTTCTTCCTTGGGAACCCTGTGTTTTTGCCCTTTTATTTGGAGCATAGATGTTTAGAATTGAGAATTAATCTTGGTTGATTTTTCCATTGATGTATATGAAGTGTTCTTCCTTATATTTTTTTATAACTTTTGGTTGAAAGTCGATTTTATTATATACTAGAATCAAATCCAGATTGCTTCATGGGATCATGTGCTAAGAAAATGTTTTTCCAGCCTTTTAATCTTAGGAAGTGTCTGTCTTTGTCACTGAGGTGCATATTCTGTATGCAGCAAAAAGTTCAGTCTTTTTTACATGACCAGTCTATTAGTCTGTGTCTTTTTATTGGGGAATTAAGTTCATTGATATTAAGAGATATTAAAGATAAGTGATTGTTGCTTCCTGTTACTTTGTTGTTAGAGATGGAATTATGTTTATATGGCTATCTTCTTTTTAATTTGTTAAAATAATATAATTTTTGTGCTTTTTCTAGGGTGTAGTTTCTATCATTGTGTTGGAGTTTTCCATCTATTATCCTTTGTAGGGCTGGATGTGTAAAGATATGGTGTAAATTTGTTTTGTCATGGAATATCTTGATTTCTCCATCTATGATAATTGTGAGTTTTCCTGGCTATAATAGCCTGGGCTGGCATTTGTGTTCTCTTAGGATCTGTGTGACATCTTCCCAGGATCTTCTGGCTTTTACAGTCTCTAGTAAGAAGTCTGATGTAATTCTGTTAGGTCTGCCTTTATATACTACTGGACCATTTTCCCTTACTGCTTTTAATATTCTGTCTTTGTTTTGTGAATTTAGTGTTTTGATTATTATGTGACAGGAGGAATTTCTTTTCTGGTCCAGTCTACTTGGTGTTCTCTAGGCTTCTTGTATGTTCATGGGCATCTCTTTCTTTAGGTTAGGGGAGTTTTCTTCTATAATTTTTGTTGAAAATATTTACTGGCAATTTAAGATGGGCATATTTGCTCTATTCTATACCTATTATCTTTAGGTTAGTTATTCTCATTGTGTCCTGGATATTTTGGCTTAGAAGCTTTTTGCATTTTTCTTTTTCTTTGTCTGTTGTGTTGAAGTTTTCTATGGTATCTTCTGCACCTGAGATTCTCTCTTCTATCTTTTGTATTCTGTTGGTGATGCTTGTATTTATCACTCCTGATCTCTTTCCTAGGTTTCGTATCTCCAGGGTTGTCGTCCTTTGTGATTTCTTTATTGTGTCTATTTTCATTATTAGATTCGGGTTGGTTTTGCTCAATTCTTTCACCTGTTTTCTTGTGTTTTCCTTAATTCTTTTAAGGGATTTTTATCTGTCCTCTTTAAGGCTTCTACCTGTTTATCTGTGTTCTCCTATATTTCTTTAAGAGAGTTATTTATATCTTTCTTAAAGTCCTCTATCATCATCAAGAGATGTGATTTTAAATCTGAATTTTGCTTTTCTGTTGTGTTGGCGTATCCATGACTTGCTGTGGTGGGAGAACTAGGTTCTGATGATGCCAAGTAACCTTGCTTTCTGTTGGTATATTTCTTGTGCTTGCCTCTCACCATCTGGTTATCTCTGGTGTTCCTTTGTCTTGATGTCTCTGACTGGAGCTTGTCCCTCCTGTGGGCCTGTGAGCCTGTTATCTTAGGTGTGTCAGCACTCCTGAAGAGACCAGTTCTCTTCCAGACAAGGTTTGGTTGGGGAGAGCTATGAAACAGCCTTAGATCTAGCCTGTAGATGAAGACCAGACAGATGCTGTCCGAGGTGCTCCACTGTTCCTGTGCCCTGAGTGTTCCTGGCTGGTCCTGCTTTGAACAGTTATTGGAGTGAAAGTGGTGATCTCACCTCTGAGCTTAGGAGTGAGAGCACTCCTGGGAGACCAGATCTCTTCTGGGAGGATTTCTGTCAGGAGGGCTCTGACACAGCCTTAGTTTCTAGGTGCAAATTAAGCACAGAAGCTATAGTATATTACAAAATGCCTGAGAAGTAAGATTCCCTTTCATTGAAAATATTTGTAGCAACCAATTAACTGAGCCAATTTGAGGCTTGTCATGGTGTCTTAGTCATGAGTACCAATCCTGTGATTGACATGGTAAGGATAGAAAAGAAACCTTACTACTTGTCTTTTGATCTTCTAATGAAAATCATGGCACTCATCTGGACACATATACATACACACACACACACACACACACACACACACACACACACACACAAACCACACAAACACATACACAGCGCATGCACATATGCAAGCAAAAACACATACACATGCAGAAGAATAAGTACAATTTAAAATATCCTTTAAATAAGCTTGTCTTATTTTATATAAACACACATAGTATAATAAGATTTTTAAACATTTTATTCCCTACCCAATACATACTTAAATTGCTATTTAACAATACCAATAAGTTTAAAATTGGTATAACTGTTATGTAATATGGTAAAAATATTATGTATTATTTTAGGTGAAATTATTATGCATAGTATCAAAATTTAAAATCAAGTTTCTCTGGTCTAAGGACATCTTTTGAACTACTTGGTGATTTCTTAAACAAGAAGGTAAATTTTATGCTTATAAAATTCTTTATGAGGGAGTATATTTCTGACTTGTTTCATATATTGTTTACACAGCCAATAAAAATGTACCTCTATGGCAATGGTGCAGTAATTTGAGTCATTGTAGTCCTATGGGTCCAACTGTGATAATATCTAAAGTCTGGTTTCTAGACTGGCAATAGTTACCTGCTCTTTTATAGATGGTAAAATGACCCAATGATTCCCTGTCTCAAATCATCACAAATCTGCCAAAAATTCAAGGCCTGCCCCATAAAGACAATGCTTAACAATGCTTAGAAAATATTTGGTTTTTATTGGTCACCTATAAAACATCATTGATAGAGGTAGAGAAATTTATGTTATTGTAAAGCCTTAGGAAAAACACTTTATTTTTCTAAATTACATGGTTGGTACTTTGTCTTTAAAGCTATGATTTGTTGTTGCAATATGCAATATGTCCAATGGTTGTATTTAATTTTATGCTACAACAAATAAAGACATAATTTTCAATATTTTTATTAGTGAGTTAGAAAGTCTGTCCTGATATTTTCTTTAAGCATTCTTATATTTCATAACAAGTGGACCTTCACATTTATATGTCAAAATTCAACACCTGTCTCCTAAATTTAGATTATAAAACTGACATATTGGAGAAGTGTTACAAATAAATATTTTCATGATAATAATAATACTTGTATTATCTTTGTAAATTACAAATTTTCTAAGGGTACAATGTTTCCCTCTGTTATAATAATAAAAAAGTGAATAAAATACAATTACAATTTGCTAGAAAGAGACGAATGATTCTAACAGATGATAAAATTGTTCTCCAGCCAGTGAAGAAGAATAATTAATCTGGCAATGGAATAAATGATGCAGATCACAATTATTTTCACAACATCACAAAGATCAGATGTGTAAGCAGATGTGTTAGATGATCTTTCTGAGTTGTTCTGTTATCACAGGTACTATTGGTGATAAAAGCAGCAAAAATGTCAACTTCTTGACCTATTTGCTTTCAGATGTGTAGTTTTTTCTTGAGTGGTGATTATTGCTATTTACAATAAGAATATCCAGCATAGTATGACAAATGATATTTCATTCATTTTATTCCTGGTAACTTATTTCTTCTCCCTTTAAAAAATATTTTTGTTAGTTTTCATAGAACACCTGTACTCATTGAGTTCCTCCCAAAAATTGACAGTTGAAACTTTCTTGATTCGGTTCTCTGACTTTTCTCTCTTCTCTGAGAATATTTCTTTTGTGTGAGTGGCACTGTTCTAGAGTTTCAAGTTCCAAGGTGTGACCCATGTGTCCTGTTACATTCAGGATACATTTCCTTACTGCTCTGATGCAATTTCTTTCTTTTAAAAACATTATTTTGTTTATTTACATTTTAAATGTTATCCCCTTTCCTGCTTTCCTATCTGCAGTCTCCCTATCCCCATTCCTCTGGACCCTGCTTCTATGAGCCTAAGTTCACTCTAACACTTAGATTATAGATCTTGGACACTTGATTGACAGCATTTTTGTACATTGAGGTCTCTCCACTTCACCTGTCTATGGCCAGTTTGCTCCTAGTGATGATGTTACATTTTTAGTAGTTTTCTTTAAATATTTGAGATGAATTAGTCCCTCCTAATCTTGTTAGTTACCCTGAACCAAATTATATCATTTTTGAGACATTTTCATAGCATACTATTCCACAGCACATATTATAATTTAGAATGTCTTTTTTATTAGATATTTTATTTATATTTCAAATGTTATCCCCTTTCCTGGTTTTCCCTCGGAAAACCCCCTTACCACCCACCCTGCCCCTGTTTACCAACTCACCCACTCCTGTTTCCTGGCCCAGGCATTCTCCTATACTGGGGCTTAGAACCTTCATAGAACTTAGGGCCTCTCCTCCCATTCATAGTCATCCTCTGCTACATATGTAGCTAGAGCCATGAATCCTGCCATGTGTTTTCTTTGGTTGGTGGTTTAGTCCCAGGGAGCTCTGGGGGTACAGGTTAGTTCATTTTTTTTTTTTGTTCCTCCTATGGGCTACAAACCCCTCCAGCTCCTTGGGTATTTTCTCTAGCTACTTCATTGAGACCCTGTGCTACATCCAATGGATGGCTGTGAGCATCCATTTCTGAATTTGTCATGCACTGGCAAATCCTCACAGGAGACAGCTATATTAGGCTCCTGCCATCAAGCTCTTGTTGGCATAAATAAGAGTGTCTGAGTTTGGTGGTTGTTTTTGGGATTGCTTCCTAGATGAAGCAGTCTATGAATGGTCATTCTTTCAGTCTCTGCTCCACACTTCATCTCTGTAAACCTTTCCATGGGTATTATCACATATCTTCTTCTTTCTCTGCTGCTTCTGTCTGCTAGAGAAGGAGCACAGGTACTTATTAACAAAAGCATTCTTTGTGCTTTTTTATCAGTAAATTCTGTTAGGCTATTAAATTTCACTGAATACACCAATGATTAATATAAAACCTGTCGCATATAAGTATAATATAAGAACTATTTTTAAATTATAATGGTTCTAAATAAAATCTGAAATTTTAAAACAACCTGATTCATTGTGATATAGATCATAATTATTAATCATAGAACATTTTACCTTAGATGTGGGTCATGTTTGTGGAGATAATTTTATTGAATATAGTTTTCCTTTAAGTAGAAAAACAATACATTGTTTAAATCATCATTACTCAGTGCAATTAATAACCAAACAAAATTTCAAATTAAGAGAAAATTTTGAAGCCACATAGAGTGGGGAAGTCTTGGGGGTGGGGTTAATGGAATGGGGACATCTTGAGGGTGTCAGGGAATGGGGACATCCACTTGGAGACAGGGGAGGAGGTATGAAATGAGGAACAGTCAGAGAGCAGACCAGGATAGGGATAGTGACTGGACTATAAAAAAAAAAAAATTAAAGAAGAGAGAGAGAGAGAGAGAGAGAGAGAGAGAGAGAGAGAGAGAGAGAGAGAAAGTTTTTATATTTATTCCTTTAAAACTATTTTGAGACATACTGCAATTCCATGAAATAGACACTGTCAATATGATAAGACTAATTATTATTCTACCAATGACTTAAAGAGAGATTTTAGTTCCAAATTTGCATCTGAGGTAGAATATAAACTCCTAAATTATATTTCCAACAACATAGCATGATACCTTATAGAAAAAATGTTCGATTACTTTCTGTAGTTATTCAGCCTTTATGATGTAAAGCTCTGTGGTACTCATGAAATTCTCACCCATAGCATCTGTGATGGATATTATTTGTCATCAATCTGACTGTGTCCAGAAATGGAGAGAACACCTGTAACACATCTTTTCATGGTTTGAAATTGGTGAATCCACTTCCAGTCCTGATATTTGGGATTGCAACACACATATCAATGATGCAAATCTTTAGGTGGGAAACAGACAACTTTAATTTGGACCCTGAGATGGGAAGACACAGGCCTTTAATTTGGCCACACCTTTTGCTGGAAGTCTGTATAAGAACTGGAAGTCTATATGAAAAGGAAGCTTTTATTTTCTGCCTGCTTGACCTTGTCTGTTATCACCTCCACATTTTTCATTACCAATGGAGCCTACTTCTTTTGTGATTCCAGCATATATTGCAGAATAGCTGTGACAACCACCTCTGTGGATTGAGCACCTATTGAATTCTTGGATTTTCCTTCACAATTAGACATCATTGTATTAACTGGACTGCAGTTAATGGGAATATATATTGAATATATAATGAATATATATGGTATGTGTATATATTTAGTATGTATATATACTAACAAAATCACACACACACATATATATATGTGTGTGTGTGTATGAGAGAGAGAGAGAAAGAGAAAGAGAGACATACATATATACAGACAGATAGACAGACAGACAAGGGAGATAGAGAAAAAAATATCATTGTCTATGATCATATTCTAAAGAACCCTGACAAATTCAGCATCTTGCCCAATTTTCACCAAGGTCATCTCCAAAAAGAACATGGATGAAAGCTTCATCTTCAGCTGTTAGGAGGCAATGAAAAATTTACAAGGTGGTGCCTTATGGAGGGGGAAGGATGCTTTGTCATTGCAAGCATTACTTTGAAGAGGACAATAATTTTGGAGACTTTCGCCAGACAGTGGTGGCTCATGCCTATAATCCTAGCACTTGGGAGGCAGAGGCAGGTGGATATCTGAGTTTGAGGCCAGCCTGGCCTACATATTGAGTTCCAAGAGAGCCAGGACTGCACAGAGAAACCCTGTTTCAAAAAACCAAGAAAAAAATATATTGTAGACTTTCTTCTCTGTGTTACTATCTGGCGACAGAGAGATATATAGCCTCCCTATTTGATTCACTGTATCTCCTCAGTCTTGGAAGTAAAATTTCCATGGCTTTATGGGCATAAAATTAAACCATGATCCAAAATAAACTTTGCATTTTATCTGCTTTGAGTTGGTGTCTGTTTAAAGCTGGCATTTTGAGAGTGATGGAGGTTGAACAGAACCTGACATCTATACATTTAATTAGTTTTCTTATAAATGATCTGCTAATATGAGTTTTTTGTTTGTTTGTTTGTTTTTATGAAAGCACTAACATTTAAGTGAAGGGAAACTCAGTTTTAACCTTTTCTTGATTTTATCAAGATTGCATTATGCATATAGTTTTCTTTTCCCCCCATGTGTCAGCTGACAGTCTTAGTCTCTCCTTTATATTTTTAATGATTTTATGAAAAAATGAATTCCTTCATAATGCAGATAATATTATGATCTAATTTTATGTTTAAAAGCAAACCTTTCCAAGGTATGAATTTTATGAATTTCTGTTCAAAACACTTTTTTAAAAAGGTAGACATATTGCTGAAAGTTTAACTTGAAAGGTTATTTTCCAAGGGTCCTTTATACAGGAATAAATTATTAGCATGCTAAACTGTTTGGGTTGATGAAAGCACATGTGGACCAGGCCTTCTGCTGTTCCTTTCAGTTTGTTCATCCTTCAGCAGCCGCTGCCCATTAGAACTGACCACAGCCATTTCCTTTCACAATGCTCCTCTTAGATTATGAAGTGAGAAAGATAAAATCAGATCACGTCAGACTGGATTTCCAAGTACGATGTGCCTCTCTATTTTCCTTAATATCTTCTTTATCTTCATGTTCCTTAAATGGCTTTATATTGAATATTGTTTAATCACTATATTCTTTGTTGCTCTTTCAGAGATAGTTCGGATTTCCTTTGGTTAATTAATATTGTATTGTTGCCCATAATATTTTGAAATAATATACTAATGTAATAAATGGTTTTGGTAGTTTTTTTTTTTTTTTCTTCCACATGAAATTTTCAAGCACAAGGGCAGTCTAAGAGACCTTCTAAAGAAAGAACTCACCATGCATGTTCCTGGGTCATCTCATCCCTACAACCAGTTGCTGCTTAAATAAATCAGCCATTCCAGCCTCTGAAATAAAATACTGAATGTGTGGTACCACCTAGCTTTCTTTTTAACATGTCAACTCGTGATGCAGTTTGCAGTTTGTATTCGCGGCACCTGTCATTCTTTCAGGATAGAGCAAACATCCCTGGGGGCTTCCTCATGCACTTACATCCTTTCTGAAGTCAAGTGTAGCAGACAGTCCTAAGTCTCTCTTCTGTAGTAATCCTCAGACATTTGATACAGTATTGAATGTACAGAACACTGAAACTAATATTGAAGTTAGAATGCCTAGTACATAGGCAGAAAAAAAATGGATACTATTTTTAGAATCAATTATTTAAAATACAGCTAAGAGAGATTGCTATGTATTTTCTTCCACCTGGGAAAGCACTACTATTCACAACAATAAGCTATTTGTATTTGTTATGAGTGAATAAATGATTAATCAAGGAGTTAATTATCTTTTATCTGTCACAATTACTTCACTAATAACTCATACTTTCATTATTGCTTCATGTCTACAAAAGCAACGGCATTTAAAATGTAATAAATAGAATAATGTGGTCTTGAGGATTGGTATATTTTCTATATGCAATATTTCTCCAGGTAATGGTCTAATTCTGATATATTGTTGCTGATCTATGCATAATTTACCAACAA
Organism: Mus minutoides; assembly: GCA_902729485.2. Classification (NCBI taxonomy): domain Eukaryota; kingdom Metazoa; phylum Chordata; class Mammalia; order Rodentia; family Muridae; genus Mus; species Mus minutoides. The sequence goes on from LR752706.1 coordinate 45,999, forward strand.
CAGATTCAATTCCCATTTCCTATATATCTGTTTCTCTTTAAAGCTTTTCTTCAAATTTCAATCAGTTTACCAGTAAATTGAAATTGCAGCTTTCATACCTCAGATTTTGGATCAGAGATATAAACATCTGCATGACTCCACATGGTGGTGATGTGAAGACAAGGTTAAGTGATGGCTAGTAATTTTCCCATGCTGCCTTTGATCCCCACATCCATGTGCACATGGAAAAAAATGCATTGAAATCAGTGTGTTACAAGCAGTAAATAAAGTACAGGAGTGAGGTGTGGAGTGTGGAGGAGTGAGGTGTGGAGTGTGCAGGAGTGAGGTGTGGAGGGTGCAGGAGTGAGGTGTGGAGGGTGTGGGAGTGAGGTGTGGAGGGTGCAGGAGTGAGATGTGGAGGAATGAGGTGTAGAGAGTGCAGGAGTGAGGGATTAGAGTGTCCACAAGGGGCTTGGATGGAACAAATGGAAAGTAGCTATAAACCAGATATAAAATGAATTTATGAAATTTTCTGTGAGTAAATTTTGATTTTTCTTCTGTTGGATTGATACCATCTGAAAGTGGTTCTTGCTTACCCAGCAGGACACAAATTGGTTCTTGGGGCTTAGTATCTAAGCATCTAACCTATTTCCTGAGTTTCAGTCTTTACAGACCTTGTGTCAGACAATAGAAAGTGAATGGAACATGAGGAACATGAATGCCCAAGTTAGTTCCCTAGACAGCACAGCATACATGTGAACACACATGCTCACATGAATACACACAAACAAAAAACACATTCTTGCTAGTTTTTTTCCACATGTATTGACTATATTTTTTCATACATCCTGTAACTGGCTTCTCATTGCTGAATTTTTCCCAGTTTCTCCCCTTCTACCCAGGATTGATCCCTGTGTGTAATTTGAACCAAACCAAACCAAACAAACAACCTGTCTCCCAAAAATAAATGTACAAAGAATCTCTCCAAAGTCAATATTGTACATCATATAAGAATGTTGATATGAAGAAAAGCAAAGAAGAACCTTAACATATATTGTAGTCTGTAAAATATTGTCATAACATTAATTGAATAAATGTGGTTGAGAAACACAACACATGAACACAATTATTTCTTATAACTGAAGCATCAGAGAAAACTATTGGGCCAAGAAAAATAAAATACTATAAAATTACTAAGTGAGAGAATATAAAATTATGAGAACAGAAGTTTCTATTTCTTGCAGTAAAAAAAATATCTCTTTTGTGTTTGATTTTGCATGTAATTAACCTTTCTTATCATCGATGTTTTGACATGCCTTTTCTCATCAGTTGGAATCTTATGCTCGATTCAGGGAAAAAAAAAAGCCCAAATCCAAAAAGCAGTGTGCTGTCCTCTGCTCTGATGCCTGAAATGTCCTCCTACAAACACACTTTGCTTTGCTATTTACAGCAGCTAATAATGCAGTCAATAAGATCAGGATTAATCCTGAGAATTATAGTTGGGGAGTAATATTTGAGGTTTTGCAGCTGCCACTGTTTAGTCTTTTGTATAATTATAACTTTAATTTTGTTCTGCATTTCAGAATCAGGACTTTACTTTTTCTCCGAAATTATAAGTACTAAAAACAGTCGATTTGCTACAAGTCACATTATTATATTCTTACAGACTCTTTCTGGAACCTATTCTTTAACATCAGGGAGAACTGAGTGCACCATTCCTCTGGGAGGCCCTTTTATGATTCTTTTGTGTCTAAAAGAAATTATGAATAGTGTTTTCCTCATTTCTTTCTTTTTAAACTGCACTTCATAAGGCTGGATAAGCATAATTTTTTTCCAGCTGTTTCTATGGTTGCTTATTTTTTTTAGCACAAGTTTTTGCAGCACTGATTTCTAATTCATAGAACATTCAGAGCACATTGTTCTAACTCAGTATGCGTATTACTAAAAGTGTACAAATTGGTTTCAGAAAGTTTAGGTACTTAAAACTATAATGATGTATATAAGCCTGTGGAAATCATTAAGATAAATGAAATTGCAATTTTGCTAATGTTTTCTTTTAATTTTCTTCATTAGTCCTCCTTTAAAAATCCCGTGGATGAAGAGATTAGGTTTAATTTATATATATATATATATATATATATATATATATATATATATATATATATATTGCTGTTGAGAATGGCTTTTCATTTTGGAAATACAAGAAAGTTTTAAAAATTATGAAACTTTCATTTGAACATTTATTTTCATTAATAATCATTTTCATTTCTTTAAAATGTCTTTAATGAGAAATGATTTTGGAATGAGGATGTGGTAACAATAATTTCTGTTCAGAAGAAATGTTCCAATCCAAAAAAATAAATTATTTTTGACACCAACATATTATAAAGTGTATCGTAAATTACAACATTATCTTTAATATTTTCCTTTCCATTTGCAGTAAATATTTTAAAAATCATCTGTGTTGTTTCACAGTCTATTTATAAGATTATGATAAAATTTTATAAATAAACTCTTTCAGGAAATCCTGTTGAATAAAACACTCTGACCAATAAAATAGTTATAGATTATCAGATATTTAAAAACTCAAGACAATTCTCATATGACCTTACATTGAATGCCTACACATACCCATAATCACAATTAGCTCCTCATGTTCCAAAGCTTCTGCTTATCAAATGAATAAGGATTTGAAAAGGGGTTGAAAGCATGACACATTAAGATAAATTAAAATAAATGTAAATTGGGCAAATATTTGCATTGAAATGAGGCTATATCTTGTCAAGAAATGATCTATCATGACAGCCCTCTGAAAGACCCAACAAGCAGCTGAAAGAGTCAGAGGCAGATATTTGCACCCAACCAATGGACAGAAGCAGCTGACCCCTGTTGTTGAATTAGGGAAGACTGAAAGAATCTGAGAAGCCAGGCGTGGTGGCACACACCTTTAATCCCAGCACTTGCAAGGCAGAGGCAGGCAGATTTCTGAGTTCAAGGCCAGCCTGGTCTACAAAGTGAGTTCCAGGACAGCCGGAGCTATACAGAGAAACCCTGTCTCGGGGGGGGGAAAAAAAAAAAAAAAAAGAATCTGAGAAGAGTGATCTTGTAGGAGGACCAGCAGTCTCAATTAATCTGGACCCCTGATATCATTCAAACACTGGACCACCAAATAGGCAGCATACACCAGCTGATATGAGGCCCCCAGTACACATACAGTAGAGGACTGCTGGGTCTGTGTTCATTCAGAGATGATGCAACTAACCCTTAAGAGACTTGAAGCCCCAGGGAGTTTAGCGATCAGGTGGGGTGAGGGCTGGGGGGATCCAAATGGAGAAAGGGGGTGGGAATATGGACCAGTCGGAGGGTGGATGGACAAGAATAAAATATGGAGTGTAAAAAATAAATTAATTTAAAAAATGAGATAAGATAGTAAACTCTACAAATTTAATTTTGTTTCAATAAGTAAATTGATTATTTGTATTAGTTAATCATCATAGACCAATTCATTTGTTCTTCATCATGGTTAATAGACTTTTCTAGCTAGGTCAGACTCCTCTAGTTAAGGTCTATAGACAGAGCAAAACAATTAATTTACCTAGCAGTTGAGAGTTGGAGGAGTTTAAAAGTTCCTATTAATAGAAACAAACAAACAAACAAAAAACTTCTGAAATGATGGCACAGATTACTTAATACTGCTAATGAGAGATGAAGAAAAATAAAGCAAAAAAAAAAAAAAAAAAAAAAAAAAAAAAAAAAAAAAAAAAAAAAAAAAAAAAAAAAAAAAAAAAAAAAAAAAAAAAAAAAAAAAAAAAAAAAAAAAAAAAAAAAAAAAAAAAAAAAAAGCAAAATGATCTGAAAATAAAAAATGTGATCAAGGCTGAAAAGTCACTGAAATGGGGAAGCTGAAAAGTAGGCATGACAATACAAAATCCAGAGGGGAATGTACATGATCAATCTGTATACAGAAGAAAAGTGGTAAGTTTTCCTGAAGGTAGTTGTGGCATGAGCTTTTATTAACAGCACTGAGGAAGCAGAGGTGGGCAGATATATGTAATT
>LR752706.1:50595-64428 GCA_902729485.2 Mus minutoides
TTTTTTTTTTTTTTTTCTTCCACTAATTATTTTTGGAATTTTAGGGAGTCTGGAACAGTTGAGTTGACTTAGGAAGGGATTGAGAATGAAATGCTAACATCTGTTCTTGTCAATACCCTTATTTTGCAACAGCCTTGGGGCTGAAGAGAACATTTTTTTTCCTTATTAAGGTGATTATTTCTAAGACAGTCCCTGTAAATTAAAGATATATTTGTTAATGTTTATAACTATATTGCCAATGTTGCACTGGAAGATTATATGGTGGGAAATCTAGAAATTTGGTACAAAAGTACTTCTGCTCCAAGAAGAAATAGAAAACAAGTAAATAAAATAATGTTCAGAGCATGATCCTTCAAGAAGGGAATCAAACCTGCAGTTACTCTTCCTGGAGCTTGTTTTAAGTTCCTTCTTCAGTTTCTAAGATTACTCACCTTAAAAGTGGGCTGTCATCTGTAAAACAGATGAGTTTCTCCTCAAAAAAGAGAGAGATGGGGATATGGAGAGAGAAAGAGAGAGAGAGAGAGAGAGAGAGAGAGAGAGAGAGAGAGAGAGAGAGAGAGAATCATAGTGTGTAGATTTCATCAATGAAATTATACATGAAGATAGGAATATGTGTACATCTGCACTATCGCTTTCCCATTCCTTAAAATCTTTTTTTTTTTTTTCCGAGACATGGTTTCTGTGTGTAGCCCTGGTTGTCCTGGAACTCACTCTGTAGACCAGGCTGGCCTCAAACTCAGCAATCCGCCTGCCTCTGCCTCCCAAGTGCTGGGATTAAAGGTGTGTGCCACCATACACGGCATGTAAAATCTTAAACAAGATTGCAAGGTTACATCAGGTGTTTTCTTGTTGCTAGGATAAAACAGCAAAAACAATTCAAGAAAGAAAATCTTTAGTTGGCTAACATTTTAAGACTGTATTCCATCTTGACTGGGAAATCATTGTGGCAGTATCTACCAAGGGGTCATACTGTATCAGTGTTCAGCGGTAGAGAGAAGTTCTAGTACACATAACCAGGTGAATGTGGCCTCGATGGTTAAAAATTCAGAATGGTTGATAATGCAGACTAGCTGTCACCTAAGTGTTTCTTCTCTTCCTTTCCTTCCTTGTAAGTAAGCATGTCAATAGATAATTGATAGATAAACAGGTAAATGTGGTTGTGTACATATGAATGTTTATGTGTGTGTTTAAGTCCACATGTGTGTGCCTCTAATACAAACTAAAATGAAAATTAATGTCAGAAGATTCAAGATTCATCATGTAGTTAACAATACAGGAAGGAAATTTGTTTTATGTAATAAAAAATAATTGATGAAGGGTAAAAAAATCTTTGACTTCTTTGTGGTGATAGTGGACACCATCACTGTTGGAGACCCAAAGAGCTGGAAGGGTGGCCAAGTCCTGGGTGAGCAGGCTGTTTTACTCACTGCTGAGGCTCTGCAGGATCATCTGGGCCTAGGGACATACAGGCAGCATACTGAACAGTTTGCACTCTTCAAATGATTGGAAATTGCTGGTATAGATATACATTTGGAACAGAAGGTAAGGCTAAGGAGTTTAGGCGAATATTTTTCTTAGATCTATATTTGAAACGTTTAGGCTCATAGTTCTGATTGTTGAGGGTAAGGAGGAGACAAAGACCAAGAAAAGGGAAGAGATCACATGTCAGAAATGGGCAGGTGAGGAAACCAGGCATTGGTTGGTAGTTCTTATTTGGAGAATATTTGACTTGTGAGAAGAGGATCCAATTGAAGTCTTTGTAGTTCACGAAATATTTTTTAAAGTTTTAATAAGATGTAAGTTTCAGATTAATGTTAGCATATCTTTATTATCTGGACTTAAATTCACACTGTAGAAAGAGCAGTATATTTGCTCCTTTGAGACATAGTAAAAGCCTGGGGACCCAAAAAATGTTTTTGGGTTAAAAGCCTTAACACATATTTCAGAGGACTATTTATAGATCGAATAGAAGTGTTTTAGTAAATAAGAGGCTCTTAGAAAACAATCAGAAAGTGTAATATCTTGAGCTTGTGTCTATGATAACATTGGCATTACTTTATTAGAGCTAGATTAATATGTTATCAAAACTTTATTGATTTACATTAAAATTATGAATCTTGAAATCTCATTAGAACAATAAAACAGTGAGTAAAAGAAATCTGAAGCTTTTTTCATATACCTTAAATCACTTGATTTTTTATCCAGTTATGTACCATGAATAACAGGTAGCTGATTACTGACAAAGCAGGTAGCTCAATAGTGAGAACCTATAGAAGGATAGACAAGCAATTGTGGGGAATTGCAGGCCTGTATCCAGTCAAACTGAAGTCTGAACCCCAATGGTCATAATTCACCTACATGACACTGTAGGTGTTCCCTCATGCTCCTGGAACTCTAGCCCCTGCCTAAGTTGTCACCCACCACAGCCCCCACAAGAGAAGCATGGGCAGTCTTCACAAAAGCAATGGCCTAAGCTTCTGACCTTCAGGCTAAACTCCTGCCCAGTTGCCTAGCAACAGTAAAGATCATAAAAGGGGCTGTTAGGCCCCTACCTGTCTCTCTTACTCCTTTGTCCCTTTAAGTCTCATGCCTCTCTCCTTTCTCTTTGTCTTCTCTAGACTCTTCCCTCTCTTGTCTTCTCCTTCCTTTCTCCTTTCTTTTCTCTCTCTCTCTCTCTCTCTCTCTCTCTCTCTCTGTCTCTCTCTCTGTCTCTCTCTCTCTGTCTCTCTGTCTCTCTCTCTCTCTCACTCTCTCTCTCTCTCTCCCTTCTCTCCCCCTGCATTTCTATAATAAAGCTCTTAAACCATAGAGTGTCTCTGCTCTGCTCCTTGAAGTTCTGCTATGCACTCTGGTCAGTGTTGGGAACTTCTTCCCCTATTCCCTCTCTCCTGCAACCCTGGGACTTTAGCAAGGTAGCTCACAGTGTGTGTGTGTGTGGGGGGGGGGCGTGTTCCCAGGCAGGGCTGCCCCTTGACCACCCCCTGAAGAGTGGAATAGAGGACTGCCTACCCAGGGATTTGTGGATAGGGTAGGTAGCTGCTTGACTAGAGAATAGGATAGGGAGACTCTGGTGGGGCGTGGGCCTCTTTTCCTTTCCCCCACTTTTCCCCAGGGCACCCAGCCTGCCCCCGCCCCTTTATTTTGTTCCCAGCCTGCCCCCGCCCCTTTATTTTGTTCCCAATAGACAAAGTAGAGCATGTAGAAGAGAAAACAACTGGAAAAGTTCAAGGGCTATAGTAGGCAGAATTGTTCAAAGTAGCCACTTTAGGAAGATACTCACATGGTAAGTGTTCCAAAAGGGCATAGAATGGACAGAGCCTGTAGTGGTTATTCCTGGTTGTCAACTTGACTATATCTGGAATGAACTACAATCTAGAATAGGAACGCTCACCTGATCCTGATCTTGAGGCTGGAAGATACAAGTTTCTGATCTGGACTTGGCATGGAGATCTTGAGGCATAGTGGCTATGAATCCCAGAAGATTAAAAAAGGAAGATCTCCAAGTTCAAGATCATCTGGGATTAAAGGTATGGTGGCATACACCTTTAATCTGAGCCACTTCTTCTGCTGTAGACCTACAGAAGGACGTTTGAAGAAGGAAGATTCACTCTCTCTCTCTTCTTCACCTGCTTGCCTTTTGGGTCTGAGCAACTGCTAGATCCTCAATGTTCTACTCACAGCTGCTGCTGACCATTATTGGGGAGTTGGACTAAAGTTATCAACAAATTCCCGTACTATATAGAGACTCTCTATAAGTTCTGTGACTCTAGAGAACTCTGACTAATATAGAACCCCCTTCTGAATAGGTTCTGGAGAGATCAATGGTTAATTAAGGTGGAAGGAATAAACAAAGAGGCCAACTCTGGGATCAAATTAGGTGGGTTGCAAAAGCCAGCAGAAACATATACATTTGGAGAGTCAGGTCTACAGCTTAGATGAACTAAAAACAAAAAGAGAGAAAGAAAAGAAAAGAAAAGAAAAAAAAGAAGTAAAGCAGAGAAGAAAGGGAACATGATTTGTTCATATGTATCATATCGTAAAGAATATATGGGAAAACAATATAATTAGAGGCAGGGGATTCTGGGAGAATCCAGAATCATGACCAGGCTAAACTGGGCCATGTGGGGATAAGGGGAGAAAAGGGAGGGAAATAATATACATACAAAGGAACCTAAAGTACAAAGGGGGAGGATAACCAAAATGTCTGGATTATATAGGAAGGAGCCTCTGGAGAAAGAATGGTAGAGCCACCAGGCTCAAAAAGTTTAGGGCAGGGGCAAAGTATGGCAGAAATACCCAACTCAGGTAGGGACTGAGAGATGCTGGGAGAACCTGGAGGACAGGTCCACTTTGATATGTTAAATAGTCACCTCAGCTTTGCCTGCCTTTGAAACTTAACAAGTGCCACGAAAGCAGGTAAGTAGGCAGAGATAGAATCTGAGATAGATGTCACATTTTTAAATGTAAACAAGAATAAGAAAGATCATTGGAACACAGGCAAGCTTTAAACTGTTACACTCCCTTAGCACATCCCCCTTCTCAGTAAGTGATAAATGATATAAATTTTTCTCTTTTCCATCAAGGCCAAATCTCCTAAACCTTCTCAACCAGTGTAGCCAACCAGGGACTAAGTATTCAGGTACATAAGCCTATAGGAGACATTTCTCTAATCACGGAAGAATTGTTATGCCTTTGTGTTTAAAATTAAGCTTTAAGAAAATGTGACTATCAAGGCAAGCAACCACAATTTCATATTTTATCAGATTTTTAAATGCCACAGGTTTCCACAGTCACATTATAGTATCTATTATATTTTCAGGGTTACAAACTGTTGGATGAGAAAGCATTTCACAAATACGTCTGCTTGAGAAATATTGAACTAAAATGTTAAATGCTTCTTAATTAAAGGTTACTCAGAAGTATTTATATAACATATGTTTCTGATACACAACACATATACGCATGTGAAGTGAGGTTGTGTTTCATGGGCTGTATTTTGTGGCAGCTTGTCTTTTATTCTATTGTCCTTTCAGTACAGCAAAGTTCCCATAACGTTCTCAAGCTAAAATGAGATTTCTAGTACAAACCAAATTAATGGGATATTACACTGATAAAATCCCATATTTCTAAATATAGCTTATCTGGTTTTCCAAAATAATTAAAAACATTATATGTCAAAGTACTATATTCTAAAATCTTCTAAAAACTGCTATAATTTGACTACTGTGTCAAAATTTTTATATCTTTAAAATGCTATCATGCACATGTAATATGTGTGTGTGTGTGTGTGTGTGTGTGTGTGTGTGTGTGTGTGTTATTGCTCTGCTTTAGACAACTAATACAATTGTTCAATCCTGGGAGATATTAATTCATCTCTCTGAGCAATCATGTATTAGCTATCTATAAATATTTGGCTATGTTTTGGAATGTATAGAATGTCCTTCCTTTCATATGAAAATGTCCATTGAATTATCAATGTTTCAGGTTTGTTTATGGAGCTGTTTCTAGTAAAGGCTGTTTTTAATCTAAGATTCCTTGTTATTCTGATCCTTGATACTTGGGCTTCTCCCTTAACCTAGGTCTCTTTGGAATTCTGGACATGCACCCCACACCACCTCTGGAGCCAGGTCATTTGCAGATTCCCATTCATTTCCATGATCATTTTTATTCAAACCATCATACAGGATGTCTTTCCATTTTCTAGTGGGTTTCTCAATTCGCTTATTCAAATATTTAATTTTTTCATTGAAGAGATTAATTTCAATAGTTAGAGAATTAAGGCAAGATATTTTATAATCTTTTATGATATTGCAAGTGTAAATGTGTCTCTGATCTCTCTTTCAGTATGTTTGCTGCTGGGCTATAGAATAGATGCTGGTGTTTATATATTTGTTGTCATTTTTTGTTCTATTTTTAATTTTTTATGTTGACCATGTGCCTTACCACTTTGCTAAAATTATTAGCTGTTTATGTAAGTTTCCTGGTGGAATTTTTTGTTATATCTTATTTATAATATCATATCATCTGCAAATAGAAATAATTTAACCCCCTTTTTATTATATTTATCTTTCTAATTTTATTTTCATTTTCTTATTGCTCTAATTATAGTGTTTGCACTCTATTAAAAAGTGGAGATTGTGGGAAGCCATGGATCAGTCCTGATTTTATATTTTAGAGGCTATCTCTATACATATTGGCAGATAGCTGATTTTAAGTAACTTTTCATTATTATGAAAATTCCTCCTGGTCTAGGTAATTTTCATAAAACATGTTAGAATAATTTAGATATACAAAAATATCAAAGATCATTGCATTACTTTTTGAATTCATTTCTATTAATACATTAAATTACCATGGCTAATCAATCTCAATTAATGAGTCAAAAAAGACACTTTTATTTAAAATAAGTCTGTGCCATCAATTATGGTCTTTTATTGTTGTTGTTTTGAATTTTTCTTTCTTTGAGAGCATGCCTCTTTTCCTGGATACTCCACGTACATGTTGTATGCAATTCAATGATATTGTTTTAAGAAAACCTTCAGGGATAAGTAGTTCCTGACAGTATTATTTTTTTTTCTTTTGACTTGGCTCAAGAAGAATATAAACTAAAAAAGTCATATGATAACATTCATATTAATGAAGAAGGCTGCAATTTCAACCCATTTCCATCAACTTGTAAATGAAAACGTGTATGTGAAGAACCCCAAAGGGATTTTTGGTGTTATTCCATGTTAATCACACTGACAGCTTTACTCCTACAATTCCTGTACAGATGTGTGGCACATCTGACTTTAATGGAGGGGAAGGAATATCAGAATACATACATTTGTATGTTTGTGAAAATGTGATTCTTATAGATGTCAAAAGTCATCCTCCCTTCATTATGCAATGCCTTCAGGCTCAGGCTGTATAGCTTGTCTATGAAGCATTCAATCTCACTCAGGCTCCTTAGGAAGATGTAACAGCAATCAGTAAATAACAGTACAGAGACTGTTGATTGCTATTGAGTAAACTAAAATGCTTTCCATACATTGCAAATTAAAAACAGACTGCTCATGCCACTTATTCTGTTTTAATGACATGCTACATCTAATTCTATATTAATCAATGCATCATATGCTGTTTTCCAAAGATGTACCTATACTATGCTTCAAAAACCAAAGAACTAAATATGATTAGAATCTTCTAAAGTAATTAAATTAAGTCAATATTCATAAACATTGGGTACTTGATAGAGAATTTGACAAATAGGATACTTAATATAATGATTGATCATCCATAAGGATTTAGGACTCTGGTATCAGAAACATCATTCAAGCTTTCAATGGAAGAAAACAATCAACAGCCCTACTCATTTATGATGCCTATGATTAACGACAACAACCCACACAAGGAAGCAGTAAATAGAAAACACATATCAGAGAGAATCAACAGTTCTTTAATTAAGACACATTCAACATGAGGCAGAGAAATCTAAACAATTATAAAAGACTAACGAAGTCATGGTTCATGGGACAAGAACCCACAACTACCATTTTTTTTTATAAATAAGCATAATACGTAGTTACGTTCTAAATATTTATCCTTGTACACACATATAGAAATACAGCTCTAACCTCGAATAAAGAAAATTTCCATGAAGATTAATACAGAAATCCACAACCAAGAGAATGTAAAGATGTGACTCACAGTCTCTTGGGGTATATTTATAGTACAGCTACATCACCAAAGGTTTGGAAATTATTGGAGAGAAGGGAAAAAAGAATTGAAGAGCCAGAGGAGGGAGTTTGCTGGGAGTTAATGTTCTCTCATAATGTCAGAAGCTAGACACATGACGTTTCACAAACACGACTTCTTAAAATTGAGCTGAACAAAGACAACACTGTACTTGTCATATGAGTGTGGGCTGTACGTATCAAGCACCAAGGAGACCTCAGCCTTAGGCAAAGAACTACAGAAATCTATGGACTACTGAGAGAAGGAGGGATATTCTTGCCCATGAAAAAGCACCTCAATTGGTAATCTGATATCAAATATCATCCTTGAATATAGGAATACTTATAAAGACTAAAGAGATTATAATGATATAGTTAAGAGTTTATTTATATACTATATTCATAAATATATGTAACAGTAATTTTAAAAGGAGGCTTTGAATGTGAAAAATGACAGGATGGTTATTTGAGAAGTAAAGAGGAGATGACGTACTTCTATTGAAATCTCAAAAAATACACAATTGGCAAGGGCATGGCTGACTGCCCCCAAAGTCTGTTCTTTTATAGGTGCTCAACACTGTGCACCAACATGAGTTCTTCGGGCATTTCCCCTGTGCACCCACAGATTTACTCTGCGACCTGAATGAGTAAAGGGTTGAGCCACAGCTGCCTGTTCTCTGATGAGGGCACTTGCTACTGCAGCTGCCTGTCTCTGGGAACGCAGGTGAGGACAAAGTTGGGGACCCAGCATTCTGATGCTGGTACTGGCCCTGAGGCCACCTTGGTGCTGACCACCCCCTTCTAGAGTAGGCAGCTAATGGTGTAGGGAGCCCCACCCCCTCACACCCACTGTGGGCTTTGGGCTCCAGCTTGACTTCTTTACTGACCAAAAACTCAGATAGAGACATATCCCTTCTCTGTGTTCCTGTCAATGAAATAGGTCTCACCATGCCTGCTTATAACACCCAATCATTAGACTGAAATCTCAGACTGCTATAGTTAAGTTAGGGAAAGATTTGAAGAAGCTGAAAGGGAGAGTGACCCCATAGGAAAACCAGCAGTCTCAAGTAACCCAGACCCCACGGAGCTCCCAGAGACTGAGCCACCAACCAGGAGCGTGGCTGGTCCAAGACCCCTAGCATATATGTACCAGAAGTCTGCCTGATTGGGCCTCAATGGGAGTTTAGCCTAATTTTCAAGAGATCCGATGCTCAAGAGAAAGGAGAAGCCTGATTTGGGGGGGTGGGCACCATCTTGTAAGCAAGGAGGAGGAGAAATGGGATAAGGAACTGTGAGAGGGTAGACCAAGTGGGCAAGGACTGGAATGTAAATAAATAAAATAGTTTAAATAAAAATAAGTAAATAAATAATGGGTCAATATTATCTCTCCAATTTTAATGAATATAGAGAGTTAGTTAAAAGGCAGGCATGGATTTTCTGAAATGTTTCTTCTTATGATATCTATTCTGAGAAGTAGAGTCATTATACTTAGGGGTGCAGGTGCAATAGTGGGTTTGAGAGTATTCCACGAGGAGACATTTATTTATCCATAAAATATTTCACAGACTCTTGAATTTCCTTTGAGGCTAGTTATATTTCCAAATCACTGTGGCTCCCTGAAAAGAAATATATTTACTCAAAATATCATAAAATAACTTGATATTGCCAGTATTTAAAATCATATAAATAAAAACATACTATGAAATCTAAATTAATTAAAGCTTACAGTAATAAAGTGCTTTATTCTATTTACTGGAAGCTCCTTGTAGACTATGCTATAATTGTTATAGTTCTTGATTTTATATAATTTATAGGACCAAATGGAAATTATTAATGGTGGAATTGTATTAATTCATCCCTGATATGATGAATTATATTAAAATTAATTACATGTTAAATTTTAAGAACATTAAGTTATATTCTCATCAGACTTTAAATATTGCTTTGGGTATTTTAAAAATGCTAAAAATATTACACTATTTAACTATTCACCATTCTATCTTCTATTAGTTATAAAGAGTGGAATAGTGTTACCTACACTATAATTGCTACACTAAATATTGATATGATTTTATGTTTTGCAAAGACTTTCAGTAGAAACCTAGTTACGTTGTCTTGCTTAAACACTTCATTGTTAACCAAAACACATTTTTAATACTGATGGTTGAGTAATTCATGCAGATAATTAAAGAAGTGTTTCAATTTTCATTACATCCTTAAGTATTCTCTCTTTTCAATCTAGATTAAGTTTAATAGAGCTATTTGCATGCACTTTTCTCTGATTTGGAGTTTTGTTTGCAAATAAATTGGTATCACAAAACTTACTGACTTACATCTAGCACATATTCCCATTTTATTGATAGATTGAAATGCTTTCAGTGTTGTAAGTGCCTTTCATACAGAAATCTTCATTTTAATCAAAGGTTTCCTATTCTCTTCATGTGACAGAAAAGAAAATATCAGCAGCATCTCCATTAGATGCAGAAATTATTTCCACAGACAAGCTAATCTAATTGGTCTATTCTTTGATGTTGCATAAAAAATAAGGGTCTACTAAAAGTATCATATTTTGATATAATATGGATTAAATTAAAATATTGACTTTTGTTTACCATTACAATGTGATTTTTGTAAATATGTGAGAAGCACATTTTTTCTTATGTATGTTGTTTAATTATGTTTTATAGAATGTCCTAAACATTTTGTGGTTATGTAAATATGAATGTTAATGCAAAGAATGACTTAAAAAAAGCCTTAAGAGGGTTTATTGCTATGTGAGTAAATATTCTTGGCGTTATATTTAAGACTACTGTAATTGTAAAATCATACTGTGTCAGCTAGGAAAAAGATTAACTGATTATGATATGCTGACTCACTGTCCCATCTACTAAATTATCTTTTAAATTTTGTTCAAGTATACAGTATTTACTTTGGGAAGTCAGTGATTTAGAATGAGGTCGTAACAGAAGTAAAATGAGATAATAAAGGAAAGTTACTGGTAAATAGCTTTGAGGTTAAACACGCAACTGTGTTTCCTTAAAGCATTGCTTTGCTTCGTAATTTCATCCAATTATCGCATATACTTTATTATTTTACCCATTTTATTTCTTCTATCCAACACTAAGGTGAAGTCATGAATGTGACCTTGAATCTACCTCCTGCTGAGTGAGAAAGAAAGATCCCATTATGAGCAAAAGTACTCTGCCAGACTAGTTTATAAAAACTAATGTCCTTTTGTGTCATCTTTCTAGGGGGAAGGTTGGAGTTCAAACACAGGTTTTCAGGAGTCATCATTTGAGGAGAATATGTCTGTCTATCTGTGCATTCAATATCCTATAATTATATAGAGAAATCCTCTCCAGCCCTGTATTGTGGATACAAAAAAAAAAAAAAAAAAAAAAAAAAAAGATAAAATATCTTGGTTGAGTAACCAAAGCTGCATTTCCCTAACATCAATGTTCCTAGACTTTCATGGTTTAAGCTAATCCCTGCAAACACCTATTGGTCAAGATCCCTCATTTGTGTAACAGTGGTGGCATTTTGTGATTCAATATTTATCCATTACAATCAAGTAATCTTTCCCTGTATCAATCTTCTACTGCTTTTAAGAGACAGACATTGAATCAATAGACCTTTCAGAAAAAAAAAAAAAAAAAAAAAAAAAAACAATGCCTTAGAAAATTTCATGAATATTGTCTTTAAAAATATAAGATTCCAAAAATTATTTTCATAAGAATACACTTGGGTAAAAAGTCTCAAAATTGCGGTACTTATTTTTAACTCCTTACGTTGTCAAGCTGAAAGATTTACAAACACTTCTGCTATCTATGCATTGTGTCTAAAAAATTATCTTCTAAGCCTGAATACACATATACTAGGAAATGTATTTTATTTCTCCAGTTAGATACTTATAAGAATCCTTAAAATTTTCTGCAATTGAAATTGTACTGGAATTACTTAGTATGATGGCTACTTGCTTTTTTCTCATACTGTTATAGTTGTTGTGAATAGGAATAAAAAGAAGAGACACAGCAGCTTGTTTTGGATTGAATAGTTATATTGTTCCTTATCTGGAATAAGTACTTAATCCTTTTGAAGGTATTTTCATGAACACTGAAGAGTACAGTCTTCTTTAACATGGTTTGTTTATCTGTTTCTTGGCCACTCAAGTCCTATGCCAAGGAGCTCCACATTAAAGAATCAAATAATTCATATTTCTTTTATACCCAATATAATACAGGAAGCAACAACTTGACATAAATATAATGATTTAGAAGGCTGTTAGTGAAAAAACATACAGTGGGGTCTTACACTTACAAAAATAAGGAAGAAAGGAAACTTTGAATTAATAGTTATAGTATAACACAGTGAAAAAGTTTGATCAGTTCTTAATGTGTAATTCATTATAGTAATATAATTTACTGATTACAAAGAAATAATTAAAATTCTATTTTTTCTAACATCTAAAACTACATACACCTTTTCTACTTATACTTTAATGTATTATTTATTTTAAAAATATTTTAAGCTCTTCTTTTATAGCTGTGGCTAGCCAGATATAAACTAAGTAACATATGTTGACCTTGTGTTACCATACCTGGTTTCATTGCTGTAAAGAGACACCCTGACCATGGTGACTCTTATAAAGAACAACTTTTAGTTGGGGCTAGCTTCCTGGTTCTGAGGTTCAGTCCATTATCATGAAGATGGGAGCAGGCCAGTATTGAGGCTGCCATGACATGGGAGGAGCTGAGAAGGTTGCCAGGAAAAGACTGACTTCCAGGCAGCTAGGACAAAGAAAAGCTAGGTCACAAAGCCTACCTCTAAAGTTAAACACTTCCTCAAACAAGGACACAACTAGTAAACAAGGACTCCTATTAGTGACAGTCATAGGCCTAGACTTACTCAAACCACTACACCTGGCTACGCAATATTTCTAAAGAAAACGGTATGTAATTCACTTAATTTTCTATGGGAGTGATTTGCCTATATGAGTCTGTAAGCACCACGCTTATGCTTGGTGTCTGTGGAAATCAAAATATAACATCTGAGCATCCACTTCTGTGTTTGCCAGGCACTGGTATCACCTCCCACGAGAAAGCCATACCAGGGCCCTTTCAGCAATATCTTGCTGGCATATGCAATAGTCTCTGTGTTTGGTGGCTGATTATGGGATGGATACCAGGCTGCAGCAGTCACTGATTGGTCCATCCTTTTGTTTCAGCTCCACACTTGATCTCTGTAACTCCTTCAATGTGTGCTTTGTTCTTAATTCTAGGAAGGGGCGAAGTGTCCACACTTTGATCTTCATTCTTCTTGAGTTTCATGTGTTTAGCAAATTGTATCTTGGGTAATCTAGGTTTCTGGGCTAATATCCACTTATCAGTGAGTACCTGTTATGTGAGGTTTTTTTTTTTTTTTTTTTTTTTTCTGATTGGGTTAGCTCACTCAGGATGATACCCTCCAGATCCATCCATTTGCCTGGAATTTCATAAATTCATTGTTTTTAATAGCTGAGTATTACTCTATTGTGTAAATGTACCAAATTTTCTGTATCCATTCCTCTGTTGAGGGACATGTGGCTTCTTTCCAGCTTCTCGCTATTATGAACAAGGCTGCTATGAACATAGTGGAAGAAGTGTCCTTGTTACCAGATGGTCATGCCCTAGTACAGGGGAATGCCGGGCCAAGATGTGGGAGTGGGTGGGTAGGGGAACAGGGAGAGGGCGATGGGGGAGGGTTTAGGGGACATTCGGAATAACATTTGAAATGTAAATGAAGAAAATATCTAATAAAAATTGAAAAAAAAGAGCATCTGAGCCCCTGAAACTTGAGTTTCAGTTGTTAGTAAACAACCATGAAAGTGCAGGAATTGAATCAGGTCCTATGCAATGGTAACTAGTGCTTTTTACCATTAAGTCGTCTATGCAATCTCTAGATAAAAACTTTGGTTTATTTGATTATATAACAGAGAACTACTTTGCACAGTTTTCAGGTTTTTGCATGTATTTACTTGGGCAATTATTTAGTATTTCACAAATATTTAGGTATTTACAATTGATAAGTTTTACACAACTTTTCAAAGAAGCTATTGAACTTTTTAATTTTAAGTCATATT